>PVKN010009227.1:0-24041 GCA_004027915.1 Capromys pilorides
TCCTCCTCCTCCTCCTCCTCCTCCTCCTCCTCCTCCTCCTCCTCCTCCTCCTCCTCCTCCTCCTCCTCCTCAGAAAAGGTGTGAGAAAGGTGTTATTGTGAAGGCAGGCAAGAAGCAGAAGGTGGGACCATGGCCTGTTAGGGTCAAGCACTATACACTTAAGGTATTGAAATATTTGTAAGGATGGAGGACATCCTACTTATCACTGACTGCAGATGTCTGCTTCCAGGAGCCATCTGGGCAGGAAGCACAAGGAGTCACTTTTGATATGAAAGCATGCTTTGTGGCTGGCTGGCTGGGGAGCTGCAGAAGGGTCGGGATAGCCAGCAGGGCAGAGGAGCGACACCCGGGTGTTTGAGCGACACCCGGCGAAGCTGTGCATTGGGAAAGGATGCTTTTGAGAGTCTGGATCACACATGGTGGTGTTACAGGAAAAGTTGTGGCGTCTAAGGAAACAGCGCATTAATAGAAAGCCTAGAGACAGGCAGGGAAATGCAGGGGACCTAAAGCAGATTGTAGTCAGGAGCAGGCAGGGGAGCTCTGGGCAGCAGGTTGGTGAGCTGCTGGGAAAATGGCATAGGACACTGTGCTTCCCAAGGAAGGGCTGTGCGTCAGGGCCAAAGGCGGCTGGAAGGCTGGGGACACCTGGAGTCGGGCCTGTGGGCCTCACAGCACGAAGGCGGATGTGCTCAGACAGAACACATCCTCCTTGCTGTGCGCCCAGCACGAGGACTGTTGCCTTGTGAAGCTGTGTTCCCACCACATCTCACACCTAGAATTTTGGACTCCGTCTAGGAGAAAGGAAGCCAACTTGCCCAAGATCCCTAATGGACAGGGCTGAGGGGCACGGTCTGCCCTCCTTCCTTTCTTTCCCCCCATGGTAGATGGCAAGAGTGATAGAGGCCTGTCTTGGGGCTGTGTGACATCCCAGTGGTGCCAGATCATATGGACCATGAGTCTAGGCACTTGGTGCCAGATCCAGGCCCTGCGCATTCCAGGTGTGTGACCTTGAGCAGGTTACTAATTTCCTCTGTGCCTCTATGTTGTCACCTGTAAAAAGAGGAAAACATTAGTGTCTACTCCAAAAAGATATGAGGATTTAATTACTTTTTTCTTTTTGTATTTAGTACCGGGTCTACAGGGTCTCACTATGTAGACTGGACTCATAGTGATCCTCCTGTTTTCACCCCCCCAAGTGCTGGTATTACAGGAGGGCACCACCATGCCCAGTCTCAGTCATTGTCTCAGCGTGCCCCAGGGGTGGGGCCGGAATTTAATTACTTTTTAAAAAAATCTTGAGATGTGTCACATATCATGTCACTGACCTATTTAAAGCCTACAGTTTTAAGTCCTGCAAGATAGCTCAGTGGACTCAGCACTTGCTTAGGCAAGTGCAGGGACTAGGTTCAATCCCTGGTACCACATGCTGCACCAGTCCCACTCCTGGGTATGCTGAGCTGGCCACTGAGAGCAGGCATGGGGGCACATGGCTGTAATCCCAGCGCTGGTGAGGCAGAAAACAGGAGGATCAGTATGAGTCCAGGCTGCCTAGTGAGACCCTGCACCAAAAAATAAAATAAAAAATAAAAATAAAGCGTATAGTTTTAATATATTACAGTGGTGCAGCCATCATGAAAATCACCTTTCACCACCTCAAAACAAGCTCCGTACCAATCGCAGTCATTCCTTCTCTTCTCCCCACACCTTTCCTAACCCCTGGGAGCTATGCATGGTGTGCCTGTCTATGCATTTGCCTCTTGTGGAATCATCCAGCAAGGTGGTTTTCTGTGACCTACTTCTTCCCTTCTGTGCCGTGTCACCAAGGTTTGCCCATGATTGACCCGTATTGGTCCTTCATTCGTCTGTATTGCTGAATGATATTCCATGGTGGGATATGTACCACATGTCTCAGTTACTCTTCTTATTCCTGAGACAAAATACTAGATGCTCAAAGTTAAGGGAAGAAAAGTTCATTCGGTTCACAGTATACAGAAGTTTTAGTCCATGGTCGGTTGGCTCTGAGGCAGGGTGGCATGGCAGAGAAACAGTCTGTGGCAGGCAGAAGGTAGCAAAGCAAACAAGTGAGGGGCAAGACAAGCTTCTTTCTGTCCCTTACGTTATATCCAGGTTACTGGGATTAGGATGTTACCAAACCAATCAGCAGACTGACTTAGTAATCGCCCACGCTTGCAGCTGTCCTGCTTCATCCTAGATGCAGCCACCTCTGAAAAAGCCTCTCCTGTGACTGCAAGAGGCTTCCCGAGAACATCTAGGCGCAAGCCACAATGCCACATTTTACTCGTTCATTTGTCTGTTAGCTAGACACTTGAATTGTTTCCATCTTGGGATTATTAATGAAGAATGCTGCTATGGACGTGTGTGTCCAAAATTTGGGGTGGACATGTGCTTACATTTCTCTTGGGCATATTCCCAGGAGCAGAATTCTGGGCCGTGTATTCACTCTGTTTAACTCTTTGCAATACTGCCAGACTATTTTTCAAAGTGGCTGCACCGTTTTACCTTCCCGCCTGCACTCCACAAGGGCTCTAATTCCTCCATATCCTCCCCAGCACTTGTTGTTACAGGTCTTTATTCTTGCCATTCTATAAGCTCTGAAGTGGGCCTCAGTAACCACGGTGTGGTTTGGATTTGCTTTGCCCTGATGGCTGATGAAGCTGAGCTTCTTTCATTTCCTTTGTGGCCCTTTGTGTGTCTTCTTCGATGAAATATCTCTACAGACCCTCTGTCTGTCTTTACATCTTCTATTTGTTCAGAGATGGATCTCACTATGTTGCCCAGGCTGAGTTCACACTTGTGATCCCTCTGTCTCAGCCTGCACCACCAGGGGCTTGCTCATTAATGGATAAATTAGTTCTTAGAAGTGTTTGAATTATATTTTATTTAATTTATTTTTTTTTTCTTGCAGCACTGGGGATAGAACTTGGGACTTTGTGCTTGCCTGGCAGGTGCTTATGCTGCTGTGCTATCTCCCTAGCCTTCTTAGAAGTGCTTGAAAGGAATGCTGGGCACGTGGAACCACAGTGTAGGCAACTATCAGGGAGCTTCCCCAGGAATGACATTCCAGGCTCTTCTTTCCTTCCTATGTTAAAGATTTTGAGGTCCCTGCTCACATCAGTGGTTGGGCATGTAGGGATGTCATATCTTTGTGTGTGTGTGTGTGTGTGTGTGTGTGTGTGTCTGTGTCTGTGTGTATGTATGTGTTAATCTTTTACCTGGGGAAAGGCTAGAACATTTTCTACCTCACTACCAGCCAAAGTCCCATCTGACCCTTTTTGCTTTATTTTCCCAAAGTCAGGGAAAACCCAAAGCCCAAGGTGGCTGCAATATGGTTTATTGTGGGGGTGGTGGTGGTGGTGATTTCCACGGGGTATGAAGTCAACAGAATTGAGTGCAGGCATACCTCCTCACATCCTGGTGTCAACAACTGATCTAACCACGGTCACTGTGGCCAGTGTGACTTACATAACCCAGGTCTTTGGTTACAACTGGTACAAACCCATTATTATGTATATAATAATCAATCTAGCTTTGTCTAGCTAGATTGAGTGTATGTGACTGAGCTGCACCTGAGAATAAAGATGTCTAATCCAATCCAGAGCTCTGGGTCTCTGGCTGTCTGAGTCTCAAGTGATCTTCCCAGTCTGAGCTGGTGACACGGCGGCATGGTGGGCCACATCTGCTGTCCATACTTGGCTTCCTGGGGTGGCAGCTTAGGGCTGCTCAGTATAGCCAGATGTTGCTTAATTCCTGGGACCCATTCTGAGAAATGTAATGTTGGGTGATTTTGTCATTGTGTAGCTATCACAGAGTGACCTAAGATGCTGTTGGTCTCTCATTGTGGTTTCTTAATGCAGCCATGGGGTGTGGTAAACAGACATGTATGAGGCTGTTGCCTGTGTCACATAAACTTATTTATAAGTAGGATTGTACTGTAAGTATACTCCAGTGAATATATAAACCAGTAATAGTCTATTCATTTTTCGTTGGGGGGGTGTCTCAGCCCACCCTTAGGGTGGGGCTGGCATGGCATATAGTGCTGGGGATTGAACTGCAGTTCCCTGTGCCCACCTAAGCTTCCCTACGCAGGCGCTTTAGACCACTGAGCTATCTTGCCAGCCCCAAACTGGTAACAGTCTATTGTTGTCAAGTATTATATATTACCTGCAGGTGTATGTGCCCTGCTTTCATCCAACCAGAGCTCAGTAGGTTTTGTTGGTACCAATGTCACCACAAATACTGATGGTGTTCCATCTCTCTGATGGCTACAGCGTCTGTCTGGAGTTTGGGCTTTTTGTTTGCTCACAATCTCCCAGGACCATGGTGTGGTCTGTTGACTGAACTCTTATTTTGTGCCTGGACTATATCTGGATTTTGGTCATCAGCAAGTGCCCTCAAGAACCTGCTGATGAGCGTGTCAGCTGATGTGTGCCATCCTGAGGGGACCCCAACTAGACTCCCCAAGTCCTGCCTAGCCTGCTTCCTGTTAGCCCCCCACTTGTGATGTCACTGTGCTTATTTCATCCTTGTGTCCATTTGTGTCAGCTACTTACTTTTCAGCTCAGTTTAAGCTGTGCTTTTTATTTGCTTTTAGCTTAAAGGAACTTGGGTTTTGCCAGGTGAGCAGCATTGCCACAATTTCAAGACCACCCTGGGCTACATAGCAAGACCCATGCTCAGAAAATAAAAATGGAACAAAACAGCTAAGGTTTTCCCAGTGGTTGGGTAGTCCGTGATGGTGACTGAGCTGAGGTTTTCCTTGACCTTGGCATTTCCCTGGAGACCTGCTTGATCCCACTAGGGATCCACAGGGTCACACCTCAGGGTCAAGGTGCACAAAGTAGGGGACCAGGTGGCAGGATCATCCCTGCTTTCCTTTGACTGGGGAAAAGGAATGAAGCAGGTAGTCTAGATGGACCCATTGAGCCAGGAGCTGGATGTGGTAATTAAATCTCCACAGGGACTGAGATGGTTGTGGAGAGAGCACATTCCTCACAGCCAGCTTGTCCACGAAGCCCTCCCAGCTCCATTTCTTCCTTATATCCTCCCTGCACCCTTCCCAGCCCCGGGAGCTACAGATGATCTGCCTGTGTCTCTGTGAATTTGCCCCTTCTGGAACCATATTGTAAGGTGGTTTTCTGTGACCTACTTCTTTCACTTCTTTGCAATACTTTTCTTTCTTAAATGCATTTAGTACAACATCAAGAGGGTCTCATTACACAGATCAGACTCGTAGTGATCCTATTTTCAGCCTCCCAAGCGCTGGGACTACAGGTGTGTGCCACCATGCCCGGTTTCAATCGCTGTCTTAGTGCTATTGTGTGTGTGTGTTTGAATCTTCTACCTAGGGAAAAGGCTAGAACATTTTCTACCTATAGAGGGTGATTTCCAGGGGATATGAAGTCAATAGATTTGAATGCGGGCATACCTCCCCGTGTCCAGGTGTGAATAACTGATCTAGCCAGGGTCACTGTGGCCAGTGGAGGTAACATATAACCAAGGTCATTACTGGTATGAAGCCATTATTATGTATGTCGACTATTATGTATATTATGTATATAGTCCCAAGTGACAATCTTCTTTTTCTAGGGACCATTTATATTCAGCTTCTACTTCCCTGAAGTTCGTACTTTTCCTGGGAGCCAGCCCCCACCCTCAGCCGCTCCTGTCCTCTCCTTCTGTGTGGGGGTGATTAATTTCTCCTTCCACAGTAGAATAGCTGGCCCTCGCGCCTTGTTCTCTTTTGCTTCCTCCCCCAACCCTTCCTGTGCTTCCCTTTCTGCCCTAGGTGCCCTTCCCGGGTGAATCTCCCCATGTAGCTCTGGAGCTCATTTTCTTCCCTGGGATCATGTGCAGTTCCAGGTGCCCTAGGAAGTTGCTGATCCTGTGTACTACATGGAGGTGCTGGTGGCTCTTGTCCCCCTTTCTGTGACCGCAGCCACCCGGCACCCTGCCCTGTGATTGCCTAGGAATGTGCTCAGCAGCGTGGCCCCACTGCTCAGCATCTGGTCACCCACCCCAAGTCCTGGCCTGGCTGTGGCAGCTATTGCCAGTAGCTTCTTTTCCCCTGGTGGTACAGACCTGCTGGTCTTCTACTCCCACAAAACAGCCCCAGCCATCTTCTCCTTTCTGGGTGCCATCAAGCCTACTTCCTTAAAGCAGTCTCCTGGTGGCCATTCCCTCTTCTCACTGTCTCTGTCACCTCCCCTGACATGGGCCAGTCTGTTGGTGCCACTCGATATGGGAAAGCTGAACTACAATCCATTCTATACAAAGGAGATAGTATCGTTCTCTCTCTGAATGTGTTTTGGGGTTCTTGGGAGTTACAGAATTAAAAAAAAAAAAAGCTACTCTTCTCTCCAAGCCCTGAAGTGCTCTGCAGTCTGCAGTCTGGTTCATAATGAGCAATTGGAAACTTGGATTGTAGGCTCAGGAATTAGGCAGTGATGGGAGCTCCTGAGCCTGCTAGAAGGGAGTCGTAAAGCTTGACCTGGAGAATATAGGGTGGGTCTCAGGGAGTGTTGGAGCCCATGACCTGGCTGGCTGACCCCAGCCAACTTTGTGTTTTTGTTTCTTTGTGTGTGTGTGTGTATGCTTTTGTTTCTCTTTTTTATAATTATTTTTATTCATTTATTTTTTAAAAATCATTTTTATTTATTTATTTGTTTGTTTGTTTGGTACAGGATCTCACTATGCAGTTTGGACTCATAGTGATCTTCCTATCTCAGCCTCCCCAGTGCAGGGATTACAGGTGTACAACACCACACCCAGTGTTGGTGACTGGTGTGGCACGTGGTACTGGAAATGGAACCCGGCTCCTTGCGCTTGTGCTTGCCAGGCAGGCACAAGGTACCAGGGATTGAACTTGGGTCCTTGCGCTTGTGAGGCAGGTGCTCAGATGGCAGAGCTATTTCCCCAGCCCCACTTTTATTTCCCTTTAGACTGTATGACTGAATTTTTCATATTGCAAAAGCCATGACTATCCAGTGTACTAAAATCAGAAGATACAGTTTAGGACAAAAGAAGAAAGCCAATAATGTAACAGTTTGTCTGATCAGTCACAGTGAGTCTGTTGATGCACGACATCCTAGCATGCCTCCTGCCTTTGGATGCCCACACTTTTCTATCATGAGGAATCACGGTACTTTTTACTTAATATGTTGTCATCTTTCCCTGTTGTAGCCTGTTCTATCATTTTGCAGGACTATATGCGTTATGTTTGATGAAAGCACCCAGGCATTTAAACTGGATCCTTTGGGCTAGTTCAGATTTTTTCCTTCCCAAGTTCGTTGTGTAGGATGTCCTTCCAAGCTGGCCTTTGTGCTACTTTCAGTGGTCCCATAGGATGAAGTCTTAGGTGTAAAATTGCTGGGTCAAAGGCAGAACTTCTTGTCCCTGTTGTATTGTTGCCCTCCCAGACTGTATCAATTTACAGAGCTGGGCCTGTTTGTTTTCCTGTTTTCTCAGGTGTGTTGGATATTAAGTACTGTAAAAAAAATATTGGCCAACTTGAAAGAGAAAAAGGGACATTTGATGGTTTTAATTTGTATGTCTTTGACAATTAACAGGAAAGGTTGGGCACTTTTGAAAATTTTAGATTTTGTGAGTCACCTATTGGGGTACTAATATATTTTTCTAGTAAGATTAATCTTTTTTTTTAATGAATTTATATAGCAAGATGGTAAGTTTTTGTATACCTCTTGTCCTACAGATATTTCTCCTAGGTTGTTATATGGGCGTGTTACCTTTTGTGGTGCTGTTTGACCTATGAAATTTAAAATGATCAGATGCAGGGTGTGTGTCATTTATTCAAAATGGTTATGGGTCAGGGGTCTTTCAGAGCTTGGATGTTTTCTTCTTTCTTGGGGGGGATGTTTCCTTTTAGACGTTGGAGTATTCATATAGACATAGTGAGCTCCCTAGGGAAAGAGACTCAGTTATACACATGAAATTCATTTGTGCTTCCTTTTTGCAGGACTGGGTATTGAACCCAGGGTCTTACCATATTGGTAGTTACTCTGCCATTAATCTAGGCCTATTTAATGCCCCACCCACTCGCCCTTTTTTCTCTTTTAGTTTGAAACAGGATCTTTCTAAATTGCCCAGGTGTCTTAGTTACTTTTTACTTGTTGCTGGGACAAATACCTGACACTCAAAGTGAAGGAAGGAAAGGTTTATTTAGCTCACAGCTGCTGGAGGTTTCAGTCCATATTCAGCTGGCCCAAGGCTGAGTGGAACATGGCAGAGAGCATACAGTTCACAGCGGAGGAACAACAATAATTGCAGCAGAGGCAACAGATCAACCAGGGTGCAGAGAGCAACAGTGAGTGTCTGTCTTTCTTTATATTACATTCAGGCTCTCTGCCTTAGCCTATCTACCTTAGGCTGCACAATAATCCCAGCCATACTCAGATCGATAGCCCCATCAGTACTAAAACACATAATCCCAGTGGATCAAGAGTCAAGTAATCCTAGGAGTACTCAGATCCATAGTCCCATCAGTACTAAAACACATAATCCCAGTGGATCATGACTCAAGTCTCAAACCCTAGAAGTTCTGCCCATGATTGCATGAGGCTTTGGGGGGACAACTAGACATAAACCATAACACCAGGCTAGCCTTGAACTTTTTTTTTAATTAAAAAAAATCTTTTATTTATTTGTTTGGTATAGGCTCTCATTACGCAGCTCAGACTCATAGTGATCCACCTATCTCAGCCTCCCAGGCTGTGCCACTACATTCAGTTTTGGGGGCCAGCACAATGCCTGGGACTCTGGGGCCAGCATGGCATGTGTTGTCAGGAATCGAACTTGGGTCCTTGCACCTGCCAGGAAGGCACTTAGACTGATGAGCTGTCACCTCAGGAACTCTTGTTTCTTTTGCCTCAGCCTCCCAAGTAACTGGGATTAAAGGCATATGACAGTACACCTAACTTTGTTTCTGTTTCTTATTCACCTAATACACATAGCCTGAGGTGCTTTCAAGTAAGATTTTGAATAATTCTGTTCAGGAAACAAAGTTTCATGATGTGGAACTTTCCATGGCGGAATCATGGGGTGCTCAGTAAATTTCAGAGTTTGAAGCACTTCAGAGTTCAGAATGCTGGAGTAGGGAGGAAAACTGAACCTGTGTATATTTTATGGTTGTTACTTTTGGTGTCATCCTTATAAAAGCCTTCTTAGTCCCAAGACTATACAAATATTTACTTACATTTTCTTCCAATAGTTCTTGCAGTTTTATTTTTACACTGAAATACATTGATACAAGGCACAAAAGTTGTCTGTGACTCTTCTCAGGTGGTTGGCCAGCTGTTCCATCAGCTCTTCTTAGCCAGTCTGTCATTTCTTCCCTGCTTACTTCATTTTATCATACAAAATGGTCTTGCTTTGGATTTTCTGATTAAGTGTCTGTTCTTATCCCATTGGTTTCATTCTTACAGTCTCATGATACATTTTAAAACTTAGAGAAGCTTCCCAAATGGTGCACCAAGAACTCTCAAAGAGCCTTCCTGCTGTCTGGTCAATTCTATTTAAACTCTTAGGATTTCAGTCCTCTTTGGTGAGAGGAAATCATCCAGGTATTTTTAAACTTCTTTTCTGGAATTCCGAGTATGGCAGCTTTATCTTTTGGACTGGAGAATATTCAGGCCACCTTAGCAACCAACCCGTGGTTTGTCTCCTGATCCTGAGCCTTGCACTTTGCCTGGCACCCAGGGAAAGCCAGGTTTCTCTATTCTGGGACAGCATCTCGTAGTCATATCCATTTTTCTTAAAAATCAGCAGCTGCACACAGCTGACTCATGTCCTCTGGCTCCTGGCACTTTCCTTCCATCACTGGGTGTGCCGGGCACAGTCCTTGTTTTTTCCTTCCTGAGGTGGGGAATGCAGGATGGGAATGCATGGAGGATGCCCCTTCCTCACTGTGTCCCTGAGCTGTAGCTGTACCAGTGGTGAGGATGAACACATCTTGTGTGCATCCCCTCCCTTTGCTCTTCCCAGGATTTCACTTCCTGCCCTCTCCACGGCATGTGGGCGGGAAGCCTGCTGGGTGGTCTGCCCAGATTTCCAGGAGATGGGCGGCCACACCTTGTACAAGGCCTGCTGTGGGCCTGGGCTGCACTCAGACCACACTCAGCTTGCTTGCTTTTCCAATGGGGCTGATGATGATGACAGTGACGGGGACGCGGAGCTCCGCAGATGACCAGGAAGCAGCTGGATGACAGAGTGGAGACCCCACAAGACTCCCACTCAGCAGTCAGATTAACTTGCTGAGCACGTATCTACTTCCTGTCTGAAGGATGGCAGACGCTGGACAGGTAAAAGAAGCCTATTTTTGCTGTGCTTCTGCCTCATCCTGAGGGCCACACAGTACAGCCAAGCAGCTGAGCTCCCTGTCCTGGGAGCTGACTCTGTTGCCTCACCTGAGACTCTGCTCCTGCTGTGAGCCTTGGCCGAGTTACTTAACTTTCCTGTGCCTTGGTTTCCTCCTCTGTCAAAGAATATAATATTTCATAAGGTTGATGTGAGGATTAAACGAACACTTGTGTACATTTCCTAGTGCTTGGCAACACTGCGTGTTTGCAGTTACCGTTGCTGTGGTTGTTGTGTATGTGTGTCTTTCTTGTCACATACTGGAGCTCTAAGGAAGCCTTTTATCACCTTTGTAGTCATCATCACAGGGCCTCCCCTGGGATGGATGCTCAGCACTGAGCTAAGTGATAACACTAATGCCAGTTATTACTGTCACTTATTACGCTGAGGTCTTGACCACTGATCATTTAGTCCATACAAAATCTTAAATTAGGTGTTTAATGTCCATTTCACAGGTTAAAAAAAAAATCAATGAAGCTCAAGGGAGCCTGAGGACTTTCCAGGGCTTTGCAGCTGGCATGTGTAGGGCCAGGAGTTATCCCCACGCAACCTGCCTGCAAAATAGTCGAGATGAATGGGTGGGGGGTGCATGGGCTGGAGGCAGGGAAGGAATTAGAGAACAATGCAGCGTTTCATGAATTGAGTAGGATTCATGGCTCAGGGTGACATAGAGCAACTACCACACTGTCACTTGTTTTGTTAGGGAAATAAAAAGGGGCGGTGGCTATGGAAAACGTTTAAGTGTTTGGCACAAGAAAGAGGCTTAAACTCCCAGGAAGGGCCCCTCCAGGGTGCTGCTCTTCCCTGGCCCCACCATCCTGGACTACTGTAGGATCTAGCTGCTGGGGAGGGTCCCTCGAGAGAAGGTGGGCTCAGCTCTGATGAGGAGTGGGAAGGTGGGAGCCAGGAAGTCGGCCAAGCTCAGCGACACACCAGGCATATACCGGTAGAACTCTCTCTGGAGGTAGAACCTCGAGAGAGACAGTGTAGGGGAGCGGCACGGGAGGGGTTGTCACTGGGCAGTAGGGTCATGGAGTGCAAGGACAGGTGTTTGAAGGAGAGATTTATGGGTTCCTTTGCACTTCAGAGGAGAAGAAATGTGACACATTGCTCTGTGTCCTCTATCCTTCCTGAAGAAGGCCCTACAGAAGGTGGCCACACAGGAGAGGATGGGCGGAGGGCAATGTGGGGGAGAAGGTGTCAGCGCTATGCCAGGCAGTAGAACATGGGAGGCAGGAGAGGGAGTTTGGATTTTATTTCAACTGTAAGGGAAGCTGGGGGAGGGAACTGCTGTTGGGCTGCAGACACAATTGCATTTGTGTTCTAAGAAGATTTTCCTGATTGCTCTGTAGGCGAGAGGGTAGAGGTCAGGAATAGCCAGGAGGCATTGGGAGTCTCCAGGTGAGAGATGACAGAAGTTTGGGTGGATAATGGCAACAAGTGGGTACATTAAGGGGCCACATGGGAGACCAGGCCACCAGGACTCAATGAGCAGCTTGTGGGAACAAAAGCAAAGAGCACAGTGAGCCAAGCATCCCTCTTGAGCATTCGTATGAGTGTGGAGCTTGGTGTCACTCATTGGAGGACACAGAATGAGAGTATGGGTTACGTTGTCCCCGCTCTGTGGCATGGGGGTGGGATGGTACATATGGTAGCAGATGGAGGGGAGAGGGGACCAGGCTCTGCAGCCGGCATTCCCTGAATTTCCAGTCTCAGGTCAGCTTTCAGACTCCTCTGGCACTCTTGGTCTTAGGAATCCCTATGAATACTGGGAACTGGAGGGGCCAGTGCCAGGTACCCCAGACTTCCTGCAGCTCGCTTGGGATCTGGAAAGTTGTCTGAGAAAACATGCGTCACCACCAGTGACTTTATTAATGTCTGGACATGAGTGGCTTGGGCGGAGGTAGTTCTAGGTTTCAGGAAGAGAGCTCAAGTTCATACATGGCTATCCCAGACTGACCCAGCTCTTGGGTTTCTCTGCTTACCAGTGCAGTAGGAAGGGAGGTGGTGGTGCTATGGCAGGCTGCCCTAGACGAAGCTGTCCAGCTAGAGGAGTGAAGAGGACAAGGAGACCCCAGGGTCTCTGCCATGCATGTTCCCTTTGATCTACTCCCTGGAAGACCTCTTAGCCATTCTATAGGGACCTCTAGAATGTTCTCTTGCAGTTTCATTCTCAGGGCTGCTTTTCCCTAATCTAAGTGGAGAGAGTGACAAAAATCAGAATCTTCTTAGCATTTCCAGGTGTCAGTGAGACAGAATGAAGTTGCTTCTGAACTAAGCAAACAGCCTCTTTGCTTTTTTGCCCATCTGCTGTGGAACAGAAGATAGACAACTGAAAAATGAACCCAGGGGCCTGTACCTCTCTCCTAATATGAGTAGTCTTGGGCAGACTGCCTCTCTTCACTTGGAAAATCACGGCGTGGCTCTGCAATCCCTAGATCTCTCCCTAGTAACACACTACCTGATACAGCACTGGCTTTCATTGCTTCCACCAGCAAAAAGAGAGGTCTGAGATTAACTTCTGCCTTTGTTTTTGTAGAAGTCTGTCTTCTGTACTGGGGCTTGAACTCAGGACCTTGTGCTTGCCAGGCAGGTGCCTATTCTACTGAGCTCTCTCCCCAACCCCAGAAGTCAGTCTTAAAGAAAGTGAAAAACACTGAAGCCAGTGTGGGGCTGACCTCAGAGTGCATCTGTTGGGGATGCCATTCAGGGATCTTGTAGGAGTTTCCAGTGGCTTGGGAACCCTGTTACCTGAAAGCTTCGGAGAGCTAGAGGGAAGAACAGTAAGAGGTGGAGGCAGAGACACGGAGCTGCCTGGTGCCGTGGAAAGAATGCTGAATTGCACGTCTCAGGCCTGGCTTCTGGTCTGAGTTCTGTAGCTCTCATTATTTTCATTGGCTTGATTGCTTTTCTTCTTCAAAAAGTAATGGGCCTCTCAAGCTTTGGCATTCAGAGTGATGTGCTGAATTTCATGCCATCTGAGGTTCCATCAAGTCTAAGGCTTATACATGTGTCAAAGAAAGTATAAATGAAACCCAGAGACTCCACAAGCACTTCCCAGTCAGTGTTCTTTTCCCCGAATCTCTGCACAACTCCTACTCATCGATGCCTGTGGTTCCCACACTGTCACCTCTTAGAGCACACTGTCCCCAGAACCAGTGGTCATCATTTCCTTCTCTACAGATGGGGATGCTCTAGGACAGGCAGTGATCATTAAGCCATTCCTGCCAGGCCAGCGAGTGGGGGAACGTGTATCTCAGGACTGATGAAATATGGTACATCAAGACCCAGCGAAAGAGCACATTAGAAGGTCGGGATTTCCTAGGCCAGTGAGGGCGGCAAGGCCTTCCCCAGCAACCCAGCCAGCTGGGCATCTGATCAGGAAGAAGGTTCTCATTTGTGAGCAGGCTCTTGGTGTGTTGTTGCTCTGGACCCCAGAGAAGTTACATCTCGGTGTCTAGAAAACATCCAGGGCTTGTTTGGATGCCCAGATGGCAGTCTAGTGACTCCTGGGCCAGCATCACAGATGGCTCCCTCTGCTGTCTTCATGCTGACAGTCCTACTGGAGGGCTGGGTTCCTCACTGCAAGGACCAGAGTCAGCCTACTCCTCTCACCTTGTCTGCTAACCAGCTGTGTGTTTTCCTGACTGTTCTGCATTCCCACCTCCAGGCCTTCGCTTCTGCTGTTTCACCTGCCAGGAAGGCCTTGCCCTTATTTCTTAAAAACGCTTGTACATCCCTCATCTACCTTGAACCATTCTCCCCCAAGTGCCTGCTCCTTAGCCCCCTCCACCCATAGGGGCCATCTACTTCCTACACCATGCTTGCCTCTTTGGTCTGAATGTGAGGTCTCTTAAGTGTAGCTGCCACGTTGTTCCCCTTCATGCTCACCTCTTGGGTAGGCAGGGCATAGCAGCATATCTTCCCGGCCTACGTGTTTAGTAAGTCAATACAGAAATGAAAGACATGCTTACACCGATGAAACAGCATCAGACTGAGTGTGGCTCAGCCATTGTGTAAGGCTGTGGCCAACCCTGCCCATATTATGAGTACTCACAGCTTGACGTGGGATTTTCCCCACCACTGCTCCTCATTACTGTGTGCGAGGTTTGGACAGAGGAATGAATGGTTATGATGGTGCCCATGAGCGTAAGCCCTGTGGGCCCTAGAATGTATGGTTAAAGATGGAAAGCATTTTGGGTATGGATGTTTGCTTTCCTCCTTCCTGACAGCTTCCTAGATTAACCTATAAAATGTCACATAGCAAACCCCCTTGTTTTTTGACACCTAAGGTGTTTTTCTTCCTATGCGTTATTTCTTTGCTATTAAAGCCAGAGAATTCTTGGTTTGGGACTGTGCCCATGGGACTCCCTCTTGGTGGAGGTCAGGACAGGACTCTTGGAGTTCAGACCAAGTCTCATCTCCAGGTAGCCTTTGCATCCTCTGACCCACCATAGTCACACATTGTGACATTATTGACCACACCTATGTCCAACATGAGTCACCAAGTACCCTGCCAACTTCTCCTAAGTCCTGGACAACTGTTAAGCCCATCCCTTTTTCTCCTTGAGATACTCCAAGACTGCTGAGGCCCATTGAGAGACGATCTGCCCTTGGGGAAGCCCAAGCGATGCCGCTAAACTTTGTCTTGGCCTGTTTGAAATCACTGGGGGCCTCCAAAGAGGCAGCCCAAGGCATCTTCTCTAATTCATCCTTCTGGAGAGGTGGCTGGGATGTGGTTCTCTCGCTGGAGCTATAGAGTGTGACTAAGAGGTCAGGTGCCCACCCAAAGGCTTGTCCCAGGGGTCCTGCTCAACTGGTCCTTCTTCTCTAGCGACTTGCCGTGACTGAGTCTGGGCCTTAGGTTTTATCTCGGTGACTCTTCTTTCGTTGCTGGAACAAAATAGCCAACTTTCAAAATGAAGGAAGGAAAGATTTGTTTAGCTCACAGTTACTGGAGATTTCAGTCCATACTCAGTTGGTTCCAAGGCAGAGTGGCACAGGGCAGAGAGCAACCTTTCATGATGGCAGCAAAGAGCAAGAGCGAAATGGAGGAGTAGCAGCAACAATGACAACAGAGAGGAAGTTTATCTCTCTGTCTCTCTTATGTTCAGGCTATCTGCCCCAGGTTTGGTGTAATACTCACACCCATAATCCCAGCAGTACTAAGACCCATAATCCCAGTGGATCACGAGTTAATCTCAAACTCTAGAAGTCCCCACCCCATGACTGCATGAGGCTTTGGGGTGACAACTAGACACACACCATAACAGGTTTATTTGATAGATTGCGCTCGGACCAGTAGTGACCTACGTGGCCATGAGCCAGGGCCTTTGCATCATTCTTGTCCTGCAGGAGGGTGTGTGGACTGTGATCTTCTGTGCAGACCTTCCCACTGGATGGTGAAGAGCCCTGCCAATCACAGAAGAGGGTTTCCCTAAAACGTTTGCTGGCACTCTTCCTTCTTAGGGCCACTAATAGTTCTCGTCTGCCCTCCAAATGAATGACTTGCTAGTCCCCCCGTCATGATAAGTTGGTGCTTATCCTTCTCCCCTCCCCAGTGCACTGCTTCCCCGTGTTCTTTGCCTGCTAGGGTTGTGGCCCTGCTTGCCTTAGCCGAGTTTCTGTATCTCATCTGAAAAGTGAAGTTGAGTGTGGTAGTCAGCTTTCTGTTGCTGTAACAAATACTCACAGGAGACAGCTTATGGAAAAGAAGTCCATTTTACCTCACAGCTCTAGAGATCTCAGTTCATGGTTAGGTGGACACACGGCTTTGGGCCTGTGGAAGCACATCATGCGTGGAGCGTGCAGTTGAGCAGAACTGCTCACACCATGGCCAGAGAGGAAGAGAGGAAGAAAAAGAGAGCAGAGTCCCTGAGTCCCCCTTAAGCGCATGCCCAGTGACCTTAAGATCTCCCACTAGGTAGGTACAGCTTCTGACACCTCCCAGGAGTGCCAGGCTCAGGGCAGGTGACTAAGGCATGGGCTTCGGGGGGTGGGGGCACTTGAGATCTAAGCCATAGTAACTGGCTGTATCACAGAGGCTGGTCATCTGTGTTAGGATCATCTGGAACTTTAAAAAAAAAACTACTTCTACAGTAGCCTTGCTTCAGGCGAATTAACTGAGTTAACTAATCAGTCCCTTGCACTTCCCAGGTTATTTAGCAGATGTTATTTAGCTCCACGCTAAATAACCCATCTACCCCCCCACAAGTTCTGAGGTCTCCTAGCTGTGACTGCGCTGGGTTCTCCTCTTCTCTTCAGCCCCATCCCTCATCTGAGCTCAAGACTGTTGCCTGCCTTTACCTGGTCCTCGCATATCTGTCCTCATCCCCTGCCTGATCTGCTCATAGCTTGGGTCACTGTTCTGCGGGGATGCATTTGATTGCTGCTATCATCTGGGGCTTGAGGTGGCATTACACAGGCTGTATGCTCCCTGCCTTCGCCTGGCTGCCACCCACCCCCAGCATTGATGGGGATCTCACCACAGCTGCTGTGGCTTCTGTACATCACACCCCCTTCATGGAGGATTTGGCCTGTCACCTGTTTCTTAGGGCTCTGCCTTAGCCACTCCCTGGGTCAACAACTCAGTCTTTCTCAACATCGACCTCTCTTGGGTCCTGAAGGAGAGGGGCAGCTCCAGACCTGCACCCCCTGGAGCTTCTCCATGTCCTCCCAAAGCAGTAGCTCAGGGTGGGTTGGGTTCAGTTGGTGCCTGGGCTGCCACTTTTTCTGCAGGAACTGGGCTCTACTTTCCTTGCTGCTGTTGTCTCATCTACAGATTGAGGTCAGAGTAGAAACTTAGTTGCTCTTAGAGGCCTTCCCTGGCCATCGTCACTTGGCCTCTAGAGTTGACAGGGAAGATTGGTGTGTAGAGGACAAGGAGTCCAGCCCTGGGCCCACCATTACCTTCTGGAACTCCTCTTTGCATCCTTGGGCTGAACCTAGCCCTCACAGGGCAGTGTGAGCACCCCTAGCCCAGACGTACCTGTGCACACTCCATGCAGACACAGGCTTATGCATGCGCACACAGTGCTCACATGTGACACCTGTCACCTTTGCTTCTTTCAAGCACTGAGGCCACTTCCTCACACCGTCCTGGTGTGCTGCCTTGTGCTGCTTTCTAGAATACTCTCAGAGCCAGCCTCCGATACAGGAAAACTGAGTCATGGAGGGGAAAATAAGCCCCAGCCTATGGGAGAGGCAGCTTCTCCTTGAGACAAGTGGGCAGGAAAATGTTCAGCACCAGGCCAATAGCTAGAGTCCACAGGCGCACTCCAGTCTTTCTAGAAGCAAACCAACCTGAACCTAGCCACTTCAATGCCTGCCCTGCTCATCTCTCAGCTTTATCAAATGGTAATGTTATCTTCCCTCCCTTCTTCCCTCCCTTTTTACCTTCCTTTCTCCTTCTTCCTTCTTTGACTCTTCGAAAATAAATTAATCTTTTGATCCCCTCCTGGTCCTGTCTTGTAAACTGGGACACACACTGTAGGACAGGGAAAGTGCCAGGAACCAGAGGCCAAAGCCTCCCCACTGCCCTGCCACAGACTCTTTTACCTGGACACGCCTCTTCTGCTGCCCTTGCCAGCTTCGCCTCCCCTCCCTGTCCTTCACTGTGGCAGAGAGAGGGAGCCCTGTGACCTCATCTTGATCTGTGAGAAAGGAATATGCAAGGACCGTAGGAAAGCCTGAATAAGGTGACACCTCTTAGGTCAGGGTCATGACAGAGGCCAATGATCCAGAAGGCCCCACACTCTACATTTTTCCCATGCAACTTCCTCCGATCCACTTGGGATTTCACAGTGTTCTGCCTGCCTCCACCACACAGCTCCTGTGTATCCTTCAAGGCCTGACCCAGGTGGCACCTTGTCAGTGAAGACTTATCTGATGATCCCTTTAGAAATGGTCTCTTCATTTTTTTGCACACTATCAGTGCCTGGAATTTGAATTTTGTCCATTCATTATCCTCTCCCACCAGACCATAAACTCCTGGTGGCCAGTGGCTGTTTCCCATTTGTTTTATATCTCTGTCCTCCTTCCCAGGCCAGTTATGATATGAAGCCAGTTGACAGTAAATGCTCACTCCATAAATACTTGTTTCTAGCTGTATTTGCAGTACCCCGTGCAGAACTGGCACATGGTGGGCACTCAGTGAAGATTTATCAGAGGAATGAATGAACAGTGCGTGGAGTACCCTGACCCTGGGCTGGGCCCATCTCCACCAGGGAGAGTTGGTGGGCATTTCTGGTCTTTCCCACTGGACTTGGGGTTTTCTCTGGGTCTGAGTTTGGGAATGTGGTGGTTATTTTAGGATGCCAGGGCAGGGGCCATATCCCTGTGGTGAGGCCAGTGGGTGGCCTCCACTGAAGCCGCACTGGTTAGTCAGGAAGCACAAGAGCCTGGGCTCTCTGCCCTCTACAAGGAGACAGGGAAACCTTTAGCAGCCGCAGGGCCTACTGGCCCTGCTGGAACCCCTGGGTGTGTCTCCCCCATCCCCACACCCCCACCAAGTGACTTTAAATTGTCTTTTAAATGATTGCTCAACCTGCAGATCCCTGCAGGCGAGTGTCTGGGGTGGTTGGGATGGCTGCTCCACCGTTCATTCCTTTCCCCAAATTGCTCATTATTTCATTTGCATAAATTTTAGTGGCAAGATACTGCCCTGGGCGTAGGAAGTGCAAGTAGACCTCTGAGTGGAGCAGCAGAGACCCGTGGCAGGGCCAGTCTTGCCCAAGAGCTTGTGCTTGCCATTTTCTCAGGCTCTGTTCTCAGCTAGAGCTCTGGGCTTGAAAGGGGGACAGACGTGTCCATCTTCCAAGAGGCTTGTGTCCAGCAGGGCTCTCTGCGGACGCCGCCTCTCTCTGACCTCTACCCAGCCTCTTCTCTTGGCACATTGTCTCCAGGGCCCCATGTGGTAGGAGGCAGAGGCCAGATGGCCCTTGCTTCCACCTGGATTCTGGCGGGTCCTGCTCGTCAGCCAATCCATCCGCACCTGCTTATTGAGCGGGGGCCTGTGGACTGACAGCCACCGTGGGCCACGTCAGGTCAGACAGAGCAGTAAGAGACATGGGAGATAAGACGGGCAGCTGTGTGTCGGGGGCCAGGTGAGACGTGGACCCACAGGTGTGGGGGTGGGGATTGGAGGACAGGACCTGGGGACTAAAGACAGTGCCACAGGCATGGTCTTGGCTGCTGGCCTTACATGTCCAGGGCACGGGGCATCTCAGGTGTCCCCAGGTATACTGCTCAGATGTCCCTGGGTCTCAGGGTAGTGTGTGGTGCAGAGATTGGTGAGATTGTACTGGGCATGGGTGTAGACACCGTGCAAGAGAGGTTTAGCCGAAAGGGTTACAGGGACTGAGCGGGAGAGGCTGGAGCAGTCTTTTCGTGGAGGGAATTTCGGAAGTGATGCTAGTACTTCCACAAGGAATGGGAGATTAGGCCTGATCCCTTATCAGAATGGGATGCAGGGAAACTCCTATCGAACAGGCAGCTGCTCGGACTGGCCCCTGGCCTGACCTTGATGGACCCTCCCAAGGCCAGGTATGGAGGAACTGGTCCTCGTGATGGCTGGCTTTGGGGCCAAAGGTGAGCTGTGGGGGCACAGACTCTGGTTTTATCCAGCAGGCCCCAGGAAGAAACATGCCCAGCACTAACTGGTTTTGGTTACAAAGAAAAGAGTCCTCAGACCTGAGTTTTCCAAGGACTTCAGTCTTAGTGACTTTTCTCATTGCTGGAACAAAATGCCTGAGATCCACAAGTTAAACAAAGGAGGAGAACTTGATGTAGCCCCCAGGTAGTGGAGGTTTCAGTCCATACTCGGCCGGCTCCAAGGCAGGCTGGCACCACAGAGACGAAAGCTCATGGCATGGCAGACAAGAGGCAGAGCCAGGCTCAAGGGAAGAGGAGTGTAACAAAACCCTTTCATGCCACACCCACGGTGACCCACTCTTCCCAGGAGATTTCACCTTCCAGCATCACCTATCCATACACCATCGGTGGACTGATGCAGGTTTACACACTCTGGAGCCAGTCCCCTCCCCAAAACCCCGCCTACAAACGCAGGGAGATGGGAGTCATGGAGATACAACAGCAGCTTCCTCCCTGTCTCCATGAGCTCAGTCTGTGTGGTGTCTCTTAGTGTCTGCTAGGAACCTCCCGTGTGCACACCATGTTTCTGTAGCCAGTTAGGGAGCAAGAGAAATGGGCAAACTCCATGCAGGCATTTATTTTAAGAGTTAGGGTCTTGCTGTGTTGCCTAGACTGAGCTCCAGTGATCCTCTTGCTTTACCTTCCTGAGGCCCAAGCCTGCCACCATGCCTGCTTTTTGTCTGTTTGCTTTTAGAAAAGGTCTTGCTCTGTAATTCAGGTTGGCCTTGAACTCACGGCGATCTTCCTGCTTCAGCCTGAGTGCTGGGATTGCAGGCATTTGCCACCAGGCCTGGCAACACCATTCTCAGCTCCTTGCAACAGCACTTCAGCATTTTTGGACTGTGATCCACAGTAAAAATATACAGTAATTACCTTTGTGAATTATTGCTTGCTTCGTCTAGATACCTATCCATCATTTCACCCCCGCACATGTCCACCCATCCACATCTATCCATCCAGCCGAAAAGTTTAATGAACTCTTGCCACGTAGGATCCACCTTGGCCCTTTCTGTTCACTTCTGTGTTTTGCAGTATTGCCCGCAGTCCTCTGAACTGGTCTGGTCCACCTGCAGCTTGGTAAGTATTGGCCATAGTGGAAAGTTGAAGCCAACATACTGGCAAGAACTAGCGGGTGGCCTAGGAGAGCCATGTGCTGCTGAGAGATTCTGCTGCAGGTGTGGGCTGTCCATGGCCTGAGTCCCCAGGAGAGGACAAGGTCATTGCTTAGAGCATGTGCACAGCAGCAGCTCAGGGCAAGAGCGGCATCACCATCATTCCACCTCAAACCGTGTGAGAAAAAAGACGTCCTGACTCTGAAAACAGCCAAGATGAAGAGTAGGGTGGAGCACTTACAAAATAAGGAAAAGCATAAGCTGGAAGTCAGATGTGCACCACTGCACTGGCGTTCGCTGTGATCTCGAGGTAGAACAGAGTTTGTGGAGGTGAGCGAGTACCAGAGCCAAATTCGTATGTGAGGACATAGGTCGTAGAACCCCACGGCTGTCTCTGCTGGTCTGTGGGACCCAGGGGCCCAGAGATAGAGCAAAGGCTTCCTCAGGTAGAAAATTTTACAAGAGGCAACCACAGTAGCTTAGAGCTTGGGAGGAGCCACACTTGCCACGTCAGGGCTTGGAGAGGTGAACTGCCCATGCTAAGGGTGAAGTGGGCATCCTGACCCGCTTTCACTGCACCAAGGGGCAGAAGCCTCCTGGGATCTGTGACCTTTCCCACCAGCCCTCAGGAAGGTTGAAAGCCTACATTTGCAACCCCCATGTGGGGTTAGAAATGATGACAACTTGGGATGAGGGAAGGAAGCAGAGGGATTTGGAAGTGATCTGGTCATTAAAGTCCTAGTGCTGGGTGAGACAGCGGGGCTGGGGTGGGAGCTGGCACAGACACCTCCCAGATGCTCAGCTCAGAGGTGCAGGAAGACCCACGCATCATTTCCTGGAAGACCACTGTGGTGGGACAGCGTGACCTTGATCCTGGACCTTGTCATGCACCTCTAAGCATAGGAGTGGGCCGGGCAGTTGAATAAATGTGTCAGAAGCTCAAAGACATAAACTCAGCTGGTAGTATGCAAGGCAATACCTGAATCGGGGTAGATGACTGAGGAAGACAGTAGCGTAGAGGGGGCAAGGCCCTACTTCTGCTGGAAGAAATCCAGCTTTAACTATGAGGTGGAGGAGGTTAAAGAAGGCTCAGAAAGGAGTTGTACTGTGGAAGACAAGCCAGGAAAACCGTAGGGAGTCAAGTGCCCCCCTCAGTATCCTGTAGGGACAGGTTGCAAGGCAGCTCTGCTCCTAGACACCACAGTCCATGGGTGCTGGAACCCCTTACATAAAATGACTTTGTGTTTGTATAGAACCTGTGCAGAGCTTTTTCTACTTTAACCTCCACATTACTGGCAGTACCCAAAAAGCTGGTTAGTATAGAAATAGTTATAGTTCTATATTGTTTAGGGAATAGTGACCAGAGAAAACCCGAGTTTGGTACAGATGTAGGTTTTTTAAAAAATGTTTTCAACTTGAGGTTTATTGAGTCTGCAGATGCAGGGCCCATGCATGTCACAGGCCAACCATATTTCTGAGGAGGTGTTCTCTCCAGCAGCTAAATTGCCGAGGTGGTTGGGGAGAGGGAGGAAGGAGGAAGAGGAAGAAAAAGAAGAGGAGGAGAAGAAAGAGAAAGGGAGGGGAGGGAAGGAGGGAGAGAGGAGAGATGCGTATTGGATTTGTATTGGATTCGTAGTGTAGAGGGTGTGGGTGCCCTTAGTGTGGATCTTCCGCTGGGCGAGTGGGAATGAGAGAAGTAGAGTCGGGGAGATGGAGAGGCCAGTGGGGGATGAGGAACTGGAGGTTGAGTGGAGCTGTGAGGGTCAATGGTGGCTGAGGAGTGTGGGGTGGAGCGAGGCGTTCTAAGGAGGGGAGCAAGGTGAGCAGGCTGGTGGGATGAGAGCTAGGGTCAGTGGGACAAAGGGAGAGGTGGTAGCCCATGTCCACCAAAGAGGCTGAGAGGGAGTGGGGCTGAGAACAGCTGGGGAGCTGGCCCTGGTGCTTCAGGGCTGGTTCTAAGAGTGCTTGTCCAAGGGTCCCATTTCCCTGAGAGGGGATGGTAGGGCCGAGCATTTTGAGATGGCAGGGAGCGGAAGCTGAGAGATGGGGAAGGGCTAGAGTGGGAGTGAAAGGCGGCATGTCCTCAGGGCAGGTTCATCCACTTACTGACTTACAGATACTCTTGTACCCACTGGGTACCAGGCTGTGTGCTAGGCCGAAGGAGGCATTAGGGAACAAATAGAGCACGTAGCCCTCTCTTCAGGGAGCTCATAGGCTAGGTAGGAGAAGAATAGTAGGTAACCAGGATGGGACCTGCTCACTCACAGGTTCAGGGTGTGTGGATTCAGCCAACTGCGGATAGCAAACAATAAAGATGATCGTGGGCTAGCATGGGGCTCAGTGGTAGAACATATGCTTAGCGTGCATACGGTCCTGGTCTCAATCCCGAGCTGAGAGAGACAGAGAAGAGTATTTATTTATTTATTTATTTCAGAACTGGGAATCAAACTCAGGACCTTGCACTTGCCAGGCAGGCACTTGTGCCCCTGAGCTATCTCCCCAGCTGAGAGAGAGAGAGAGAGAGAGAGAGAGGGGGGGGGGAAGGGATGGGAGCAGGGAGAAAAAGGAAAATAGAAAGGATTAAGATACATTATGTGCTTCTACCTATTCTCTGAGGTGAACACAAATATTATGTTCTACAAACATGTACTAATACAGCAGTTTTCAAAAGTCTACAGTGAAGCCTTGTGCTGTGGTGCACACCTGTAATCGCAGCACTTGAGAGATCGAGGCAGGAGGAGTGCCTTAAGTTTGAGACCAGCCTGAGCTAATTAGTTCCAGGATAACCTAAATTACATGGCAAGACCTTGTCTAAAAAAAAAAAAAAAAAAAAAAAAAAAAATAGAGGGGAGAAGGGGCTGAAGAGAAGGGAAGGAAGTAGGAAAAAAG
>PVKN010009228.1:0-24040 GCA_004027915.1 Capromys pilorides
TCCCTGGGATGAATCCCATTTGGTCATGGTTTATAATGTTGATGATTTACTGCATTCTGTTTGCCAGGAATGAATTTGGAAATACTACTTCCTTTTTAATTTTATTAAGGAGTTTCATAAATGGCATTGTTAAATCTTCTCTAAATTTCTTTAGAAGTTAGCAGTGAATCCACTAGGGCTTGGGCTTTTCTTTGTTGGTAGCTTTTTAATTACATTTTTTATTTCATTGCTTAATATCGGTTTAAGATTTTTATGTCTTCATTCAACTTTGGTAATTTATGTGTATCTAAGAATCTGTCCATTTCTTCTGCATTTTCTATCCTATTAGAATACAAGTTTTCAAAGTGGATACAGATGATCTGGATTTCTATAGGATCTATTGTGATTTCACCCTTTTCATTCCTAATAACATACATTTGAGTCTTTCCTTTTGATTAGGTTGGCTAAGGGCTTATGAATTTTATTTAATCTTTTCAAGAAGCAACCCTTTCATACGTTGAATCTTTGTATTTTTGTGAAAAAAATTAATTTTTTCTCCAATATTTATAATTTCATCCCTTTTACAAACTTTTGGCTTAGCCTATACTTCTTATTCTACAAGTCTGAAATTCACCATTAGGTTGTTCATTTGTACTTGTTCTATTTTCCTGATATGGGTATTCACTGCTATAAAATTCCTTCTTAAGACTGCTTTCATCATGTCCCATAAATTCCTGTGTGTAGTATTTTCATTAACATTTAATTATAGAAATTATCTAATTTTTTCTTTTTTTAAATTTTATATATTTGGTACAGGGTCTCACTATACAAGTCAGACTCATAGTGATCCTCCTGTAAACAGAAGGAGAGGAATATAGAAAGAACCAGTTTTGGTTACCCAGGTCAGGGCTGGTACAACATGCAGTGCCAGAGATTGAACTCAGGTTTCTATGCTTGCCAGGCAGGTGCTTAGACCACTGAGCTATCTCCCCAACCCTCCTTAATTTCATCTGTGATCTGTGCATTGTTCAGGAGAATGATATTTAATTTCCATGTGTTTACAAAGTTCTTGTGCTTTCTTTTGCCACTGATTTTCAGTTTCCTTGCACAATGGTCTAGTAATATACATGGGAAAATTGCAGTTACTTTGCATTTACTTAAGCATGTCCTATGAGCAAGTATGTGATCTGTTTTAGAGAACATTCCATGTGCACCTGAGAAGAATGTGTGTTCTGATGTTTTGACATGGAACACTATATAGACATCTACTAAGTCCATTTCTTAATTCCAGTTACATGGAGTATTGTTTTCCATTCTGTGACTCTCAGTCTATGAATTTTGCTTTGAATTAAATGGCTTTCTTGTATGGAGCATGTTTTTGGATCTTGCTTTTTGATACATTCTGTTAGTCTGTATCTTTTGATTAGTGAATTGAAACCATTATAACTGCTATGTATTGACTTATCATTGTCTTATTATTTTCCTGTTGTTGGCTCCCCCACACACACCTTTTTCTTTCTCCTTCTGTTTAATTGTTTGCCTTGCCTGGTAGATTCCTTCTGTTGGGGTTCCTGGAGTATTAGTCCTTGCTATATCTTCTAGAAAGTCCTTCAAGATATTTTGGAGTGTTGGTTGTTGATCATAAATTTCCTCAGATGTTCTTTGTCTTGGAAGTATCTTATTTCTCCATTAATGTTGAAAGATAGTGTTGCAGGATACATCAACCAGAATTGAAGGTTGTTTTCTTTTAGAAATTGAAATATTTTACTCTAAGATTTTCTTGATTTGAGAATTTGTACTAAAAAGTCAGCTGTCATTCTGATGGGCTTTCCTTTATAGGTGATTTGTTTCTTTTCCAAAACAGCTTTTAAAATTCTAGTCTTAGATTAAATTTTTTTGGAATCCTGACTATAATACGCTGGGCTGAAGTTTTTTTATCACGACTAATTGGAGTTCTGTATTCCTCACTTATGTGTATGTCTAATTCTTCTCTACTATGCCATCTGTGAAGTTTTTTATATCATTTGTGGTATCTCCTGCTTTTTCAGTAACTCTGATGAATCTTAAGTTAAATACACTTCTTTGCCTCATCTAGCAGCTGATAGATTTATCTCTCAAGGTCCCTACTTTTAAGAAATCTTTCATGATCGCTAACTATAAGCCTGTCTTCTATATTTGAGGTCCTCTCCTCACATTGGCTCAATCTGCTATGGATACTTTCAATGGAATTTTTATTCTCCTAGATATCTGCTTGAATCTGCCTTGTCGATTCTAGTTTTTTCCTATACTGAGCATCATGGCTTCTGTAATTTTCTTAAGTTCCTCTAATATTTTGTATATATTTTTTCTAAAGTCACTAAGTATGATTTTCATGTGGACACCATCCCTGCAGTTATCTGAAAAATTATTTCTAATTCAATATTTTTGTAGAGCCTCTTTCAGTAGTTTTGTTGTTACTATTTCAGAGAGGCCAGGTGGGTGGCTTTTAGATTGTCCCACTGCATTGCTTCCTGGGTTTGCTTTTAGTGAACCGGATGTCTGGGGTTGCATTTTGTTTAAGTGTCTTCTCTCTTGCTTTTTCTTTTTCCTTTTTTAGTTTAATTCCTGGGTTGATTCTTGTGAATTGTCTATGGTGAGTTGCTTTCTCGTTCTTCAAATATTTGAGACCCTTAGGAAATGACTACTTCTCCAGGGTAACTTCAACGGTTAGCTGGTTTTTGGGTTCTGGGTTTGTTACAATATCCTACCTCTTCAATTTGTTGAGGGTGAGAGGTTGCTGCCTGTTTGGGCTAGCCCCTGGTTCTCTGGCTCCATGCCGCAGCATTTTCTGTGACCCTTAATCAATCTCATGTTTACAGTATCAAAAATAATAGCTATTTACAACAATGACATCACTTTGACTATTTTAATACCATCAACAATGACAATAGAATCAAACAAAGCCTAGAAAATGACAAACTGAGCTAACTATTAATTTTCTAACTTTAACTATCCATACTGGATCTGTGGTTATGTAACAAAATCTGAAATAAACCAGAAAATTGCCCTCAGAGGTTGTAATTTTAAATGGGGTAGGGAGAAAATACAGAAGTGAAGACAGAGGAAGAGAAGTAAAGCTGGAGGACTAGGGTAGATCACACTAACTTTGGGAAACTGGTGTAGAAAACTGGAAAGAAGGCGAGAAAGAAAACATCAAAAGAACCAAACAAAACCACATCTATTCAGAGGCTCTAAACCATGTTCACACTCATATAAAAACAAGGTCAAAGAATGAAGGACAAAAAAAAAAAAGTATAAAACTACCACCACCAGAACAACAATAATGAAAAACAAATGAGAGATAAAAGGAAAAAAATCAAGAAAGAAAAAGGGGGGAGGGAGGAGCCAGGAGTGGTGGCACACACCTATAATCCCTGCCCTTGGGAGGCTTAGGCAAGAGGATCATTGTAAGTTTGAGACCAGCCTTGGTTACAAAGTCAGCTCAAGTCTAACCTGAACTAAACAGTGAGACCCTATCTCAAAAAGATGACAAATAAATTAAATAACTGTTTCACTTCCAGATATGTCTCTGCTGTCATTGGTAGACAACCTGTGCTGATGGTCCTGATACATGTTGATCTATCCTGGCAAGTCAGCAGTAGCTTTTTGGCAGGGTAGTGGATAATCTCAAGGAAGCCTGCACCTTCTGGCCAAGATCAGATGCACTCAGCTTACAGCCATCAGTGCACCTTCTGTGGACCTGAGTCCAGAGGGAGCACCTAGATGGAGCCTGCACCTGCTCTGACTTCTGAGCTCAGCTGGCCCCTCTCCAAGATGACTCCCAGCCAATCATTCTCTCGCATGGAACAACTGAATCCTCAGTAGTCACCGCCTACTAATGCAGTCCTTCATTTCTGCTATTCCCCCTCCACTGCTGTGTCTCTCCTTGGAAGCCTCTGGGGTCACCAGTAGTCACCATGTATCTGTAGGTTTGAACCACTCATCTTGAGCAGTGGGTCCCATTTTAGGGATAAAGTGACACTGGCTACCTCCTTTCCCTGTGGGCTTCAATTCATACCTCAGATCATTCCAAGGGACCCACTTCCCTCTTTCTTGTCTTCCTCATGTTGTTATATTCCAGTGTCTGGACAGCAACTCTCAGAGAGGTTCTTTCTCTGCTGCTTACCACTCTACCATCTAGGTGCTCAATATCAATACCATTTATTTTAACTGGAAAAGTAAGAGCCAAACTGTGTTTTGTCTTTTTTTCCCTAAAAATGTATTTTCTTGATAATTTCTCAACTTCAACAACAAAATAACTGTGAGATGACAGTCAGACACAAATGGCAATATAATATTCAGAAATATCATTTTATTAATATTAAGTCTACCCACACCTTGAAATATTGTCTTGATTTTAACGGGGATTTTGTTTTGTTTTGTTGTTTCAGATATTTAATCTAAAGCTATATGATGTGTGTGGATTAAACAATAAATTTCTAAATTAAAAAAAAAAAAAAGCAGGACTGGTGAAATAGTTCAGTGGACTAAGTGCCTGCTTAGGCAAGCACAGGGCCTGGGGTTCAATCCCTGGCACCACATGCCATGCCGGCCCCTCTTCTGGGCACAGTGATCTAGCCTCCAAGACTGGGCATGGTGGCACACACCTATAATCCTAATGCTGGGGAAGCTGAAAACAGGAGGATCACTATAAGTCCAAGCTGCTTAGTGATACCCTCTACCAAATACATTAAAAATAACAATAATAAAGAAGTCTAGTAGCTATTGGAGTATCTGATTTAATATTGATGATTTTTGGCTCTGAAGCAACAATAGACAAATCCTATTTTGTATTTCCTGCTGTAACATGTTCTTGGAGGGGATGTAAGAAAGAAGAAAGCTCCAAATCTTGAGATTCAAGTGATTTGTCTCTGCAAGGAAGCTAGAATGATCTATTGAAGAATCTGGGGCCCAGTAGGGGATAGAGAGAAACTAGAGGAGAAAAGTAGCAATAGAATTGAAGGGATTGCCAGGAGAAACAGTAGAATTTAAGGGCTTTTGACTGTTTGGAATCAACGTATTCTTTCAGCTGCAACTGTTGAAATGTCCAAAGTAAACCTGAGCTCAGCGGTGGTGCCCATGGCACAAGTGCTGCACCAGGTGTCACTTAAAGCTTTGAAGGTTCACCAGCACGACTTTAGAATGTAGTAGTAGAACAAGGAAGTGAGATAAGGCAAGATTTTGAGGTCTCAAGTGATACAAAGTTTACTTTCTCCCATAGTACTGTGGTTTGGATCTAGAATGTACCCCCCAAAAGCCTGTGTGTTAAAAGCTTGGCCCAATGACCATGATTCTGTTGAAATGTGGTAAAACCTTTAAGAGGTTGGCCTAGTACTATGTCTTTAGGTCAGTACTTCAAGGTTACCCTTGAAGGGAATTATGGGATCTCAGTCTTTTTCCCTTTTACTTCCTGACATAAAGTGAACAGTCTTACTCTACTGTATGCTCCCACCCTGTTATGCTTTCTCAATAGAGCCTCAAAAGGAATGGCACAAGTTGATCATGCATTGGAAGCTCCCAAACCAAGTCAAAATAAACTTTTTTGCCCTAAGGTAGTTATCTTAGATATTTGTTACAGTAATGGAAAGCCAACTATTGTGCATGGTTAGTAGGGAACCACTGGTTGTGGAGAGACTCTCATCTAAGTAGCCCATGAAGAAGACTCTGAGGCAGAATCTAGAGTGCACCAGGGGGGAGTCTAGACAAAATAGTCTGAAAATAGTGCAGTAGTCCAGGCATAAATTAATAAGGAGCTTAACTGTCATGGCGGCTATTGACTTAGAAATAAAAGTAGAGGGGACTGGGGAGATAGCTCAGTAGAATAAGCTCTTGCCTGGCAAGCGCAAGGGTACTGAGTTCAATCCTGGTCCCTCAAAAAAAAAAAAAAAGAAACAAAAGTAGAGAGAAAACCAAAAAGATTTAAGATTAATCAGAAGGAATTAAAAATGATTGGGACATTTTGAATTGGGATGGATAAGCACTATGGTTAGAGAACAGAGGAAAAGAACTCACTAATTTAAAACATTCTGTTTTACTGTGTTAGACAAATGCACTTTAGATGAGGGTGGGCTGAGTAGAAACTTTCAATATGGCAAGTGGACAAAAAGACCAGCTCTGTCCTTGGCCACCCTATGACTGGGGGAGAATGTGTTGATGTTGTATTTTACTCTGTAGTCTCATTTCTCAGTATCTCTCCAATAAATCCCCAAACACAATCTTAGTAATGTAGAAAAAAATAATTTGAAATAAATTTGTGAAAGGTTTGATGAGCACTTACTCTATGCTATCCTTTGTTTACCTCTCTCTAGAGACAGCACTGAGGCTGCATGCCCTTCACCATAGCGCCTGCTGTACCAAAGCCCAGCTGCTGTCCAGGATCTCTTGCTCTACTGGATGTCATAGACCAACATGGACCAGAAAGAGAAGCTGCTGAAAATTACCAAAAAGCTGGAGAAGATGGTGGCCAAGAGAAACATGGGTGGGGCCCTAGGCCTTCTGAAGAAGCTGAGCAGCTATCAGATGTCCATCCAGCTGCTACAGACCACCAGGATTGGAGTTGCCGTTAATGGGATTCGCAAGCACTGCTCAGACAAGGAGGTAGTGGCCTTGGCCAAAGCCCTTATCAAAAACTGGAAGCAGCTTCTGGACTCCCCAGGATCTCTTAAAGGGAAAGGAAAAAGAAGACAAAAAACAAAGAAAGTACAAGTGCTTGATTCATCAAATTGGAAGCCAAAAGCAGCCCTTTCTCCACCCAGGAAGAAAAGAAGTGGAGAACACAAGAACAGGAAAGACTCTGTGGCCTCTAAGTCTTCTGCCACCTCCTCTCTAAAAGGGCCATCAACAAAAAGATCAAAAAGCGGCAAATCAAAAGTGAAAACAGCCAAAACACCTAGCAGTCCTTCAACATTTGCCCACTCCATCTGCCTCCTGTCTCCCTGCTATCTCACAGGGAACTCTATCCGGGACAAGTGTGTGGAGATGCTGTCAGTGGCCCTGAAGTCAGAAGACGATTACAAGGACTATGGAGTCAACTGTGACAAGATGGCATCTGAAATTGAAGATCACATCTACCAGGAGCTCAAGAGCACAGACATGAAGTACCGGAACCGAGTGCGCAGCCGCATTAGCAACCTCAAGGACCCCAAGAACCCTGGGCTCAGGCGGAATGTTCTCAGTGGGGCTATTTCCACTAGCCTCATTGCCAAGATGATGGCAGAAGAAATGGCCAGTGACGAACTGAAGGAGTTGAGGAATGCCATGACCCAAGAGGCCATCCGTGAACACCAAATGGCCAAGACTAGCGGCACCAACACTGACCTCCTCCAGTGCAGCAAGTGCAAGAAGAAGAACTGTACCTACAACCAGGTACAGACACTCAGTGCTGATGAGCCCATGACTACCTTCGTCCTATGCAATGAATGTGGGCATCGCTGGAAGTTCTACTGACAGCAGCTCCCACCAAGAGGCATGAAGGAGGTGAGGAAGATCGAGTAGGAAATATGGAACCATTTGAACCAGAAAAAAAGAATTGAAATGAAGAAAACTACAGATAACTTAGTAAGGCAGTAGGAATCAGAGGGAGAATTCATTTGTCAATTAATGATCATTCATTCCTAATGACTGATAGAAGAGAACTCCTGGAGTAGCACGACAGACTTGTAGAAAGTCAGAACACTATTGCTGAGGAGTCACATCTTTGATGAAGCCGCCTTACTTTTGCTTCAAGGCCCTTCCTTCTCACCTAAATCTATCAGACTTTCCTGGATTGAAAAACACCAGAGGGAGGCAGGGGGTATAGTTCAGTAGCATAAGCACTTGATTGGCAAGCATAAGGTCCCGAGTTTGATCCCGGTACTGCAAAAAAGAAAAACATCAGAGGGCTGAGGGTTTAATTCAGTAGTAGAATGCTTACCTAACATGCTGGAAGCCCCAGATTCAATTCCCAACACTTTAAGAAAGAAAGGAGGAAATAAAGCCAGAAAGCAGATGAGAGTTAGGGTATAGCTCACTAGTAGAGTACACGCTCAGTGTGCTTGAGGTCCTAGTTCAATTCCTACTACCAGAGAAAGAAAAAAAACAGATGTACCACTGGGGTATCATGGTGCATGCCTGTAATCCCAGCACTCTGAAAGGCCAAGGCAGGACAACTGCAAGTTCAAAGGGACAATTTAATGACTTAATGAGGCCCTCTCTCAAAACAAAAAATAAAGAAGGGATGGGAATGTAGTGCAATGTAAAGGCCCTGTGTCTAATCCATAATAATAGCAAAAAAAGAAAAATGCTCAAATGCAGTGGCACACATCTGAATATGATTCCAGCAACTTGTGGACTTGTGGGGCTGAAGCGGGATTGAGGCAGAGATTAGGATGTGTCAGAGTGGTTAGGGAATTAGGTGTGATCTTTCAATCATGGAAATCTGTCAATCATGGCCATATGCCTGTGCAGAGCAGCTTTGGAGTCCTGTGTGGGACATCCTGGGTCTGCTATAAAAAGCCTTGGCCACTGACCTCATGGCTACTGTCTTGTTTTCACAGTGGCCTCCTGTGCATCTCTCTTCTTTAGAGCACTTTTTCCTCTTTGGAATACCTTTTTCAATTTTTCTTCTTTTACCTTTAATAAATGTTAAATTTGTACATTTTTCAGTTGTTCACCCAATTCTTTGAGCATAATAAGAGCCTGGAAAGAACCACTGGGCACCCCACCAACTGGTAATAGGAGGATCACCTGAACCCCAGCCTGGGCATATATCAAAACTGTGTCTTTTAAAGAAGAAAAAGAAAAACAAATCAACACAAATCTTCCCCCACCGCTGAGCCACACATGCAGAACGAACCTATAGTTTGTCTTAGATAGATATGACCTCCACACTAGGTAGAAATCTCTTTTCTTGACTTTTTCCTTGTCTCTTTGAAAACTCTCTACTGCTCCCTGTTTGTAGCTGTCTGCAAGAACCCTTTGAGACTGGTCCCTCTTGGCAGGGAGGTGGCCCTCTGGAACATGGGCCATCTCAGCGAAGATTACAGCAGTACCTGTTATTTCTATGGCTCCTTTAGTAATTCTGAACCCTGCCCAGCCTGCCCCAACTCCCAGCTCTTGGTGGCTCGAGCTTCAGAGGAAGTCTGCAGAGCATGCTGCTCTATAATCAAATCAGCTTGCTTTATATGCTAAGAAGGACATTAAGCAAAGCTAGACACTCTGGAAAAGCTTTGGGAGCATGTGTAGTGGGCTATCGATGGTTTCAGTTTCTGGTTGTCCCTGGGCTTAGCCAAGCATGCTAGACTCGGTGTTACCTAAAATGTTGACATGAAGGAACTTGTGAACTTTAAGAGCTGGGACAAGTCACTAAGCCATTGCCTTCCCTATAAAACTGGGAATGGACCCAACATTATTCCCAAGGGTGACTGTGGAGAAGCTGCTGGGTTTCCATCTGCTTTGGTTCACCTTCAGGGGTGATCAATTGGGGTCACAACAGAAAGCTCCAGATCTCCCTGGCATCATCCCCTCTAGACCTGGTTGAATCGCCTTCCTTCCATGTATCACATAACACCTCCAAAAGAGAAAGTCATAGACTGTACAGAAGCTGGCACCATCTTCAGCTTTTAAGCAGGTATTGTAGACAGTCTCTCGCCAAAGGCCCACCACTTGCAGCTACTTAAGACTGAATGGGACTGAAACCTAGGGCTTCTGCTTCTTGTCATGGTGCCTAGTAACACTGGGAGAGATCCAAAGCATGTACAGTGCTGAGTCCATGCCTCCCAGGAATTCTCAGCCTGGCATGGAGGAAAGCAACAAGCACAACATACACTCCTGAGCCAGACAGGTTGGGAAGACACGTCTCAGGTACGTGTGTTCCTGCAGAGGTACAGAGGGAAGCTGCTGAGAAACCCAGGTGCTCCTTTGCCTTTAATGTGGGGGAGATCCCGAGGAGGGTGCTAACGTGCAGATTCTGACTCAGTGGGCCCAAAAGTGTGGCTGACATTTTTCCTTTGTAACAAGTTACCATGGGTAACAATGCTGCCCAGAGACCATACTCTAAGAGAAGATTAGACATCTAGATTTTTCACTACATTGTCTAATCTGTCATCCAAATAGTTTCACACCGAAAACAGAGGAAAAGAGCAACCTTAATCAGTTAAATCATGTTAATAAAAGCTGCTGTGGGATGAAGATTTAAAAAAAATCACATTCTGCTAAGGGCTATTTGCTAAAAATATAAAAGAATACATACATTTGGCTGTCTATAATGCTGCTCTGGTGTGGGAAAGCAAACCGATAAGTGAATTGATGTACAGATTGATAAGCAAATTGATGCATACATTGAATACTGTTAAAGGAATGTTCAGACTCAGAAAACAGTACGCCTAAATATGCTGCCTTAGACTGAGACAATCTTTTATCTATGTAGAGACAAGCTGCCCATATCTTGTACTCTGCATAACTACTCTAAAGATAATAATATACAACATATCAACTGTTATTCTTCTATTATTTTGTTATGAAATTGTATTTTACTTTTTCTCCATTTAGAAAAGAAATCTACCAAAGAGAACACAGGTGCCTTCAAATAGTCTTACTGAAATGTTATTAATTAATGAAGATTAAACCTGTAGCACAAAGGAAGGGATTGGAAATCAGACAGCAAACCCAGAACCCATACAACTTTCTTCAAGCAATTATTCTGTGTTCTTCAGTACCAATCATTTTCCTAAGAATCATTTACCATCCCTCTAAAATTTCCTGTAAACAATACTTAAGGTTCAACCACTTGGCCTTTAATTGAGTTTCATATTGTGTACATAAGAGGATGAACCACGTTTGTTTGGATTTCTCCTATTAATCTCCTGTTAATGGTTTTGCCTCCACCCTCATGACTTCATCATATCCTAATCTCCAGATGCCATCAACATGAGTTTCAGGTTAAGTTTCCAATATAGGAACTTTTAGAGCATTCATTTAAACCATAGCAGAGATTGCATCCTTTCAAAGGAGATAATAAGCAAGACACTAAATATAGATAAACACTATTATAACCTAATTTATGCTAGTCTAATACTGTGTAGATTCCCCTATCCCAAGAACTTTAGAAAAGTGAAATGCATAAAAGACCTGGAGGTAGCACATATCGCTGTAATCCCATGAGCCTGGGGGCCTGAAGCAAAAAGATCACAAGTTCAAACTTTGGGCAATTTAGCCAGATTCTATCTCAAAAGACAAAGATGTAAAAGCCTAGAGGCCAGTATGGAGTCCTTGGACAGCTAGAAAGATAGAATATTTGGACATAGAGAAATGCAGTGATGAAAGCATTCCAGGCTGGACTATGCTTCATTGTCAAATACCCCAAGAAAGAAAGAAGAAAGATGAATGAACAGAGAAATAAAGAGACAGACAAATAGGGAAGGGAAGAGAGAGAGAAAAAAAACAAAGAAAAGAAAGAAAAAGAAAGGGAGAGAGGTGAGTAGGCTTAGTTTTCTTATGATACTTGTCCATGTGGAGCCAGCAGGAGGTTCTGCTCTGCTGTGCTCAGACATAGGCTTCTGCCTACACCAAGAACACTGTAAATTGCACACTCTCAAAGACCTGCACCAAGAAGTAACACATGAGCCTTTTAGTCACATTCTTCTGACCAAAGGAAATCATATGACCATGCACAAATATAAAGGAAGGTGTACCCCTGCCCTCTCCGTGTACCTAAGGCGAACAAAATACCAGGTGCACCTCCCAATGACCACAAAAGATACTGAAAGAGCTATATCCTTTGAAGGAAAGGTAGTTTAGTCCAGGCAATTCAATGAAGAAGCTGGACCCCACTACACACTTGAGACTGTTTTTTCCAGATTGCATAGGATAGGGGCACATTTTTTAGTAGTACATTGTTTCCACATCACTACAACTCTTAGCTTCTTTATGGGAAAACACAAAAGGGTCAACATTGTTAGAACTGTATATACTGCTGCAAAGTTGAGGTTGTTTTGTATCCTAGCATTATATTTTGGGGGCTGGTTTTATATTTATGCAGTAGCTTACTGAGCACTAAAATAGATTCATTGTTGATCTTCCAGCCTACTGTGGAATGTAACTCTGAGTAGAGCAATTAAGGTTTGTCTTACATCCACTTAGAGGCCTGTGGAGCCCTATCTAAGAGACATTCACAAAGGCTTTGGGAGGCTCGGATGCCCACTTTACTGATTATTGAGGTAGAGGGAAGGGGATGCAGAGAAAGACCAGGAAGGTAATTCTGTGAAGGGATGGGGTGGTGGGGGCAAGTCCTTCGTCAAGCACTAAAGGCATAATACATGGGGCTCAGAATACTTTTAGGGGCTCATGACTCCTTAAATTCTTTAAAATCATCAGTAACTGAGGAGGAATTTACACTGAGGAAATTTTTCAAATATATTAATATATTTACGTTTTAACAAGCCATTAGAAAGATAGATTTTTTTTAATGGAGAGAAGGATAAATGAAGACATCACCCACGAGAGTCCTGAGGGAGCTCTAGAAGTGGCACCTAGCATTCTCTTCTGACCTTTACAGATCCCCTTTGGATTCTTCTGTTCTGGCTGTCACATGTAAAGCTAGGAGTTGTTTCCAGGAGTCCTGCCAGCTCCCTCCATGAAGCAGAGGTAAGTGAACCAGTGAATGCTATCCCCACACCTGCTCCACAGCTATTGTCTCTCTGGATGGCTCATTCTCACAGTGCTTCTACCCTTAGCCTAGACTTTCGTCACCATTCTCTCTGACTTGGGCCGTGCAGAGTGCTTCCTCCCATGATATTCTTCCTGGTTGCTCTTTCCATACATGCCTTTAGAGTGTAGACCTGTGCTGTACCATCTGGTGAGCAATGTAGGACTATTTAACGCTTAAAATGTGACTATTCTAAATTAAGATTTTCTGTAGGACTAAAATGCATATCAGATTTCAAGCCTTCCAGACATTAAAAAGATACATAAACTATCTCAGTGACGTATATCAAGTGAGCATTGAATGATATAAACATATCAGGTTAAAAGAGATATAAAGTTATTTTCACCTGTTTCTTTATCCTTTTAATGTGACTGCAAGAAAGATTTTCAAGTGGTATATATATATATATATATATATATATATATATATATATATGTATATATTCACAGCTATGTATGGCTTACATTTTATTTGTTAAGCAGCACTGCTGTAGACTTTCTACCATATGTAGAGGACCTTTGGAAAACCACAATCATGTCTCTTCTGGCTTCAAACTCTCTAATGGGTTGTATTTCTGTATTTCACTCATAGGCAAATAAAAAAATAAAATATCATACTGGCACTTTGGTCTTTAGACACAGCTGGTACTCTCCTATCACTCTCCCCCTCACCTCTTCATTCGAGGGAGGCTGGCCTGTTTTCTATTTGGTGGAACGTGCCAACAGTGTTTGCACCACATGCCCTTTGCATATGTTTCCAGTCCTCTGCTCAGACTCCCTTTCCCCACATAAGATCTCTACTCATTTTTATCTTCCTATTTGAAGAAGGATACACACACACACACACACACACACACACACACACTTATTTCCTTGTCCCTCCTTATTCTACTTTAGTTCCTTCATAGTGCATACCACATGCGCTCTGTCCCTTTTTTCACTTTTTGCCTATCTCTCTTGATTAGAACATGAGCTTCTTAAGGGCAAGTATTGTGTCCAGTCAGTGTGTTGGGTATTCAGTTCCTAAAACCATGCCTGGTGCTTAATGAGCACTCAGTGGACACTCAGTGACTATTGAATGCATTAGTGATAGAGTAGTAAATGAGGGTGGATGGAAGGGGGCACCAAGGTTGTCTTCAGTAGAAGTGTGCTATCCACTACCACGCTGGATTTCTATGTTGCACTTTGAAGTTAAAGCCTCAGAGAGATGGAGTCCATTTGCTTGGCTGTGTTCTCAGTAGAAATTCTGTGCTGTGACTACTACAGGACTGAGAAGGTGGGGTACCACCCAATACCATCAACTCTTCACTCACACGTGACAAATATCTTTCTTCTTCTTCTTCTTTCTGTATTTATTTGTTTTTTCTTTAGTACAATCAAAACAATATCATCTTCGAGAACTTTTAGGTAAAATCAAAAGAAAGCTGAGGAATACAAATAGCATAAAACCAATTATTACAGTGCTTGGGCTGTGATCCTACAATAGCTAGAATCAAGTCACAGACTGATTAAATGTTTATGAGTGAGGCCAGGGTCCCCTTTCATCTGTCTCCAGGTCACACAGGCTTGGGCTGTTTTCTAATTTCCCATTGCTTAGTGAACTCTTGCACCCTCACCTCGGAGAAACTTGATTGTTCATATCACAGACCCTTGCTTTCCAGAGAACTCTTGTTCATGCTTTATTATCAGACACTCTAAGGACAGCTAACCCCCCTTTTGCCCAGTCAGTCCCCTTTCTCTTCCCACTTGGCTTCCAAAGTCATCTCTGTGGGTATCTTCTGTCCTCCATGTAACTCAGTACAGCCCTTCTGGCAGATTTTAGCAGCTTGGTCTTGGTTAACAGGGAGACTGAATGTCAAGGGTGAAGGCCACATGGGTCAAAAAGCACCTCGTAGGATAGCACTCATCTGATAGCAGCTTCCAGATTCCTCTGGCACATTCTGAGAGACGGGTTAGTGTCTGCCTTGTGTGAAATCAGGCATGAGAACTGCTCCACCCAGACTTTGGAAGCCTTACCCCATCCCATTTCCATCAAGTGCCCAGCACCAATTTTTAATTTTTGCCCCTAATAGAACAAAACTGTTGTTACGTTCTCTGGGACCTATTTGTTAGGGAGTTTGCAATTTAAGTTCTACCTGAAGAAAGGGAAGCAATTACTTAAAAGGAATTTGTCCTATTTCCTCTCTGCTTTGCACCCACCCACTGCCTGCCCCCACCAAACACATACACACACATACACACACACACACACACACACTTTCCTTTCACTTTATTTTTATTTTTTTGTGGGACCAGGATTTGAACTCATGACCTTGCACTTACCAGGCAGGCACTTGTGCCACAGAGCTATCTCCCCAGCCCCTTCCTTTCACTTTAGATCAAGCAAGGGCTTCCATATTTAAACTTGCTCCACTACTCCTGGTGATCTTCAAGAAAATTACTTAATCCAGCAGAGTTTACTCTAATGTGTAAGATGGGGTTGATAATAGAAGATACTTAAATCAGAGCACCCTTGGGAAGTTATGTGAGAAAACACATAGATCAGCAGCATGTCCGTGTGTTGTATAGACGGTAATTCCTTACCCCAGCTATTGGAGGCCTTATTCTTTGTCTGCCCAGCATTTCTCTGCGGCATCAGTCCTGCCCATTGTAATAATCATGGGGTCCTGGAGGTTTGACCCTGCTGAACCCCACCACCAGCGTGGGCAAGTAACCTTACACAAGGGAATCATGGGGTGTTACTGGGTCATACCCACTCGCTGTTCTCTTCCAGACTATCAACAGTATTGTCATTCTGAAGGGCCAAGGTCTCTTTATCCCCCTGGGAAACAGACCAGCTCAGAGAGGAGTTTGATTGAAAAAGACAGCTGGTCTTGAGCCCTCAGATATGATGGAGACAAAACCAGATGCACTCTAACATTACCAAGTTATGTGAATCAGTAAATTTCCTCTTTTTTTTTTTTTTTACATCATTTTGTTTCATTGATTGCTTTTTTTTTTTTGGTCACTTACAACTCCAAAAGTCCAAATTAAACCTGCTTCTTTTTTCTATTTGTTTTTTGTTTCTGTTTTTATTCTTCAAAATAAAATATAAAACATTATAATAAATAAATTAAATTAAATTTAAATTAAAAAAAAAAGTCCAAATTAAAGTACTGCTTTTCCTTAGCCTGGCTCTTAACTTCGGCAGCTTTAAGATTTTCATGAGTCTCTGGCTCCCCTAGGTGGTAGAGAATAAATTTACATCTCCAGGATTCCTGCTGTCTGCATCAGTGTGCTCATTTCCACAATCTATTTCCTCCTTTCCTTTCTCTACTTGAAAATGAAACTTAACTGACTTAAGCCACAAAAGCTTTGTCAGAGATTTCTTTTTATATGGTCCATCTGCTTTTTCAGTTATGGTGGCTTTAGGCCTACAGCAAATTGATCAAATCTCATCCACGTCCTGCTTGGAGTGGCCCCTGGGTGTTTAACAGTGCTACAGTGAGTGGCCTGAGTTGGAAACAGTGGGTTACTCACCCTCCTCTAAAAGCAGTCAGCAGGCCAACTCAGCATTATTCACAGAGAATATTATTATCTTCCTTTTTTTTTGGCGGGACTACGGTTCAAACTCACAACCGTGCAATTGCCAGACAGGAACTTGTGCAAGAGAATATTATTATCATTTTTTTTTTTTTCTGTATTTAGAAGAGGTTCTAGAGGTTCTCACTACATAGATCTGACTCGTACTGATTCTCCTGTTTGCAGCCTCCCAAGCGCTGGGATTACAGGCATGTGCCACCATGCCCAGTCTCAATGCTGCCTCAGTGCACCTTTGGGGCGGGGCCAGCATTGCATGCCAGAGATGGAACCCCAGCCGCTGTGCCCTGCCTGTTGTTATTATTATTATTATTATTATTCCACTCATCCACAAAAATGAGCCAGGCTTCTGCATGTTTTAATTTACCATGGTAACTGGGATCCTCCAGATTATTTGTATAAGGAAGAGTTAACTATTTTCAAAAGTTAGAAGCTGATAGGCATTTTCATTATATAATTTGTAAGGACATACTTCAAAAGAGGTTTGTCCATATTATATTTTATCATGATTAATTTCTTCGGGAGCCATTGCTGTTGCAAAAAAAAGTTCTTGAGACTCACTGATCTTTCAGTTCTCAGAGGCACTCTGGAAACACATTATTAGCATATGTACTTGTTTTTTACCAAATTTTGATTATTCCTTATTATGCCAATTGCATGTCAGGAACACTAAGCTTCTTTCCCCACCAGTATGGCCCATCCCTTTGACATGGTACTGTTGTAGACAGCTAAATTAGATAGAAATATTATAGGCAGTCAGACAGGGCCAGGCCCTCAAGGAGACAAGATGGAAGACGAGGTGACTATACAGCTTTATGAGAGGCAGACACCCCTGCTGTGGGCCCAACCTCGAGACAAAAGAAAAAGCAAAAGTAGCCACATACTTCCCTAGGAATGCTCATCAGGGATTGATATTCTCAATAGGGACCAATCACCTTAAAAGAGCCTACATGAGCCAGTAACCCAACCCCCAACAGGAAGAGACCCTGTTCCTATTCAAGCCCGCTTGCTATGTGACTCCCTTATCCATTCGATATTGGCTTTAATCAATTTTACCTGAGCAATGGTGCTTGTAACCTCATTGGTTGACCAAAGTTCTGTGCCACCTCATGCCCACCTAAGTGAGTTTCCATGGTTTCCACCTTAGACCCACCCCACAGCATGGTTTTGCACTATAAAAGTCCCTGGAAGAGACAGCTTCCTGGGGACCACCCACTCAAGACCCCTCTCTTGGACTGGAGCTTTCTTTCCCTCAATAAATATTTTCTGTTCATTACCTCCATTGTTCCTAAAATTCATTCTCCAGTTTTAGAGAACACGAACTCGTCCCAGGTATTTTTCAGGTTGGGAGATCAGTTTTTCCTATATCATTTGGAAGTTCCCTATTGAAGGTATTCCACCCCAGATCAGTTTTTTCTTCCTGCATCAGCACTTTGGCAGAGAAAGGGGCTCTCCCTCCTCACACTACTCATCTCAGACAGGTTTCACCTTTCTTACCCTGGCATCCCATCCCTGGGGCCAGGCTGGGTAGGTGCCCTACTTCTGTTTCTAATAATGCCCCATGCAAAGAGCTGTCATTACAATGATTATAGTCATTAGTCATTTGCTTGCGGGCTGTGTCCCTACTGTGAGTCCAATGTGTCTTACTGAACTTTGGTCCCTCAGTGTCACAGTGCTTAAGGTGGGGCCCAGCAGGAGGTTTTTTGGATCCTGGGCACAAAGCCTTTGCAAACAGCTAATGTCATTACTCAGGAGCAAGTACATTTTTATTTTCAAAGTATTGGATTAGTTACCTCCAGACCATATTAGTATAAAGTAAGGTTATTCTTTGAGTTTTTCCTTTTCCATACATACCCACTGACCCTTCAGTTCCCACCATGAATTAAGGCAGCATGGGACTCTTATTGGATATGCCAGCTGATCTTGGACTGTCCAACTATGCATCAAAATAAACCTTTTATTTACATATTATCCAGTCTCAGATATTCTGTTATGGAAACATAAACCAGACTAAGACAATGCCAAACTAGATTGAAAAGCATGAGACGGTTGTTGTGGCTTATGTCTAGATGTCCCCCCAAAGCCTCATGAAGTCATAAATGGGGCTTTTTCAGAGGCAGTTGTATCTAGAGTGTGTGATGTTGGGATTAAGGGTATGTGATTACTAAATCAGCCTACTGATTGGTTTTGGCACTCACATGATTTAGCAAGGAAAAAAGTAACTGAGACAGCAAGCAGGATTTATTCCTTTTTTTTTTTCCTTAAGCCTACTGCCTCCTAGTGTGATTGGCACTTATCAAATAGTCCAAGTTTGTTGAGTGAATATATAAATTAGATGTTCTAGGAAAGATAACACTTGTAGAGAAACTACTGTCCAGAAGCCTAATAGGATTAGAATAAGATTTTTTAGAGAGAGAGAAAGAATGTGTGTGTCCCCTTATATAGTTTATAGTGGGTTTGAATTCACTATGTAGTCAAAGCTGGCCTTGAATTGGTGGCAGTGCTCCTGGCTCAGCCTCTTTAGTTCTGGCATTATAGGCATGAGCCACCACACCTGGTAAGAATTTAACAAGAGCACCTAAGTAAATGACAGGCCGCTATTCCTATACAAAGTGGACATGTTTGTTGAATGAATGGGAAGGACCCATAGACTGAAAATAAAAATGATGGAGCTTAGAGATCTTAAATTATTTTCCAGAGTCACATAATTAAAATGAGATAATTGAGATTTGACCATGGCATTCCTCTAGTTCCTAAGCCCTTGGCTTCCCCTACACTTCCCTTTGTGTCTGCACCCCAGCAAGCAGGCAAAAACTTTGTTAATGATTTTTGATTTACTATAACACTTTTATATAATGGTTTTTCATGGGAGGAATTCCACAAATATTTGTTGCATGAATGGATGAATGAACAAACCTGGGGAACTTCCAGAGCTGAAAGAACTAATAACTAGTCCATTTAATGCACAATACCACAGTACTTTTTAGGAAATGTATTGATATCATTAAAGCAATCCATAATGCAGAAATATAATGTGTTATGTAGTAACATTAGGAGGAGCCAGAAGAACAATGCCATAGAAGTAAAGGCAAAGAAAATAGAGTTAACCTTTTTAGGATCATGACAATTTAAAAATGTGTGTTGCTCCTAATATTATTATGAGTCTTTCACAAAGGAAAGGAGCATGTTAACTTTCTAAAAGCTGGTTCTTTAATTTAGAATTAGCTGCAAAGATATTAATGCAGATCTGATTTTTTGATATCTGTAGACTGTCGATTATAGAAGCAGTCATGCTGCATACACAATGCACTAAGCAATATGAGGATAAATGATTTCATTGATTGATAATCCTCCAGTGATCAAGAGATTAGTAACCAAGATACTAACAACTGTAGCTGCCACTTCTTGTGTTCCCATTTCATAGGGAATCATTTGTGTTACCAATTGATTCCCCACAACACCAGAGTGAGAAGGAGTTTTTAACTGCATTTGTTGGTGACATTTCGGAAGAGCTAAGCAGTCTGCCCAAGAGTAGTTGTAGTGGCCAGAACTTACAGCCAGTTCGATCCACTCCTATAGTGCAGGGTGTTGTCTACTGATATTGCGCAACCTAGCTGACCAGGCTCTTAACTTTGCTGTTCTTCTAAGAACTGGTTGCTCTCAGCATTCTGAAAGCAAGGATGTAGATTATTCCTCAGGGTACTCCTGGCACAGAGTAAAGATCTTCCCCATTTTAGGAGCTTATCCAGGTTACTCTGTATAAGGAAAGCGCACAGTTGACTTGTGCTATGGCTTGCATGTGGTTTTAGTGTGCATCCCAAAGGTTTATGGCTGAAACTAGATCTTTAGAGAGGAGGTGCTGATGTAGTGGAACCTTTAAGAGGCACAGTTCGGAAGCAGGTACGTAATCATGGGGGTTCCACCTACAAATGGATTCATGGTATCTTTTCAAAAGCCCTACTTGCTTAGCCTCTTTGATACATTGCTGATTCCCTCTATTTCTCTGCCATGCTGTAATGTCACAAGGGGGACTTGTGGAAAGGCACCAGCACCGCGCTTTTGGACCTCTAGAACTGTGAGCTGCATTAACCTTTTCTTTGTAAATTATTCAATCTTGAGTGTTTTGCTATAACACAAAATGGACAAACAACTTGTTAGGAAAAAAAAATTGAAGTTGACTAATAGGAAGGCTAATAGGCTAATAGGAATTCTAATTATGTAAGATATAAAAAACAACTTTAAAGCATAAATGCTTGGCCATATCGATTTTACTGTGGTTAATCCTGTAATCATCACTATTGAAAAAAGCCAACAAGGTATTTAAAACCATCTTGGAACCAGCTGAAGACTTTTCAATATTACCATTCTCTCTCTCTCTCTCTCTCTCTCTCTCTCTCTCTCTCTCTCTCTCTCCCTCTCTCTCTCTCTTTCTGTCTCCCTGTGTCTCTGTGTCCCTGTGTCCCTGTCTCCTTGTCTTCCTATCTCCATGGAAAGCTGCCCCACTTCTCCTTACCCACAACACACACACTGTACTCTGCCCCCAGAAAGAGTTATGAGTGTGTCCAAGAAGTGTGGTCTCACTAGTAAGGATGGAACTACCAGTACTCCTGAGGAACAGAAAAATGTTTTTCTGTCAGTCTGTGCCCCTCCCCCCATGATATACCTAGACTGCAATTCCTCTTTCTACAAAGTTGTGTTCCATACAGGAAATCCAAGCCAGTGTGGTGCACAGTCCAGAGGGAAAACAATATGTCATAATTTGCTGTGGTTTCTTCTAGGAGGCAAGGGCAGTTATGTTTATAGTCTTACAGCTAAGATAGAAGGGCCTAGTGCTCCCCTTTGCTGGTTTTGCCTCTCAGTCCTTCGTAGGTCAAAAAGAATTCAGGTCAGAACAGAACATACATACATTGCTTGAGAGCAGTGGGAGTAGTAGACCAGGAAGTGTGTTCTAGAACCTTTAGGAGATAAAATGAAGAGGCAGTGATTGGTAAATGATGAAAAGAATAAGAGAGGAAAGAAGGAAAAAGGAAAGGGGCATTCCTTGAGTCTTTCCACAAAGATGTATAAAATATCTACAAAGAACAAAAGAAAGCACAATCTTCCACAATGCTTTGGGGAGACCAATAAAGAAACCTAAATGTCTGAAGAATTCAGAGGCCTGAAGCAGGTGAGCACAGCAAGGAGGAAAATGATATCCTCCTATCTTCTAGAAAAAGGATGAGGGGGATGTAGTTAGAAAGAAGGCAGCCCCAAAGATTTCCCCTGTGCCCAGCCAGTCTTATAGTGGTAATATGAGTAACTCTGTAAAAAGCCCCATGTCCTATAGCTATCTTTCCTATACAGCCCCTAATATGAGAGATATTTGAGTGGAATTTACTGAATTAAAATGACTTTGCTCTAGAAGCAGTCATTTAAAAGCATGAAGATTTGTTTCTTTACATGGCTGGGAACAGTTGACACCATTTGTTTTATGAGATGCTGGTGCCAAGTTTGGGAGGAGGTGTGGCACAGTGGGGTGGAGTCAGGCATGGGCATTCAGCACCCAGCAATGTGAGGTCCCAACTCCACACTGGCATAGCCATGGCCCTGGGCACCCAAAGATGACCACAGCCTCTGTGCTCAAGGAAGGCACAGAAGAGCCCAGAGGCTAGAAGTTTTGAGTCACTGGGAGGTAGCAGCCAGCTTCTGGGCCTAAAAGTGAAGTGTGGGTGGACTGAAGAAAGACACAGAAAAGCAGAGGTTAGAGAATCAAGATGTGCTCCTCACCTTTTATTTTGGGTTGGTCTTATTTCTTCCCTTCAGAGAGCAAAAGGTAAGTTTATATTATCAAACAAGTAAGAGAACCTTTCTGTGTTAGCTTCTCATCCCTGTAACAAAATGCCTGAGAAAAATAACTTTATGGAGGAAAGGTTTATTTGGTCACAGCTTCAGAGGTTACAGTCCATGTTTAACTGGTTCCTTTGCTGTGGGCCTTTGAGGAGACAGAACACCCTGGCAGCAGGGCTTGGGGGAAGAAGATTGCACACCTCCTGGGGACCAGTAAGAAGAGAGTGAAGCATGGGCCAGTGGGCTTCCTCCCCCTTCTTCTGTTTTCATTCCTCCAACCCCCCAACTCCCATTTATTGGATGGTGCCACTCACATTCAGGGCAAGTCTGCCTATCAGTTTGCTCTCCTACATAACAAATATTTCCAGAAACACCCTCACAGACATGCCCAGGAATATGCTTTACTAATTTCTTGATCCAACCAACTTGACAATCAACATTGACTATCATACTTTGCAGCACAAAATGAGGTAGATGGACTAATATATTCAATATAGACTATATATATATATATATATATATATATATATATATATATATATGTAAAAACTTACAAACCTACCCAGGAAATCCAGAATTGTGGTTTACATTTCAGAATTTCAGTGACCAGTTTGAGGGGGTTGCTCAGCACTGCAGGGTGCACATCCTCAATCTGAAAATCCAAAATTGGGCATATTTGAGTGATCACATGATTGCCACAGTGGAAAATTCCACACCATGAACCTTTGTTCGATGCATAAGATTATTAAAATTATTTATAATCTGTGTAATTATAGTATGTATGAAAAATAAATGAATTTTGTATTTAAACTTGGTTACCATCTAGAACATATTCCATTACACGTATATGCAAATATATTTAAAAATCAAAAGTCACAAACACTGTGGTCTCAACCATTTTAGATTAGGTAAGGGACACTCTATGTGCATCAGCTTTCTACCAGTAATTGTGTTTTTCTAGGAAGTTAGAATTATGCATCTTCTCCAATGATACTTTACTCTTTTTTCTTCACTTTAACCTTGTATTTGCAGGCATAGATAGCAGTTAAAAGACATATGTAATTATTTTAGAGTGTTTCACTGCTCTGAACTAGCAATGAATCCTTTTTTGCTATTTACCCTATAGGTCAGAGGATTAAGCAAAGCAATTTTAATTTGTGTGGTATTAATGATCTCATTTCCATATTCTTTTGCCTGTATACCACTAGACAAATTGACTGTGATGCTATCCATCCTTGTCAAACATGACTTTGCAATCAGGTAGTCAGCTTTCTTGAAGTACCTGGAAGAAGACATTCCATTTCACTTGGCATACATAAGGTAGGAATAATTCCACTTAATAAAAACAAATCCCTGGATATAAGAGCAATCTGTCAGTGTCATCTGTCACTCCACTGACTGTAGGGTCAAATTGGCTGACCTGACTGGCTGGGAAGATGTCCTCTTCCTCTCTCACTAGTCATGTTCACCCCACCTAAACTTGTGCACTCAGTTGAAAAGGACACCCCTCACCCAACAGCAGATGTCTGTTTTGGGCCCAAGGGTATGGAATAGCTGTGCTCCCCAGGTACAACTTTCAAACAAGTTCTCAAGGTCCGTTTGTGGAAGAATATAGGGTAGCCAGGCTTCCAAGACTCCCCAAACATCCAAAGGAGGTGCTTCATGTGGGAATGTCTTTTAAACATCTCTAAAATGTTACTTATTTTATTACTCCTAATCTGAGTATATTATTAATTAGCTTGAAAAACTGCCACCCAATAAAAGATCTGTAATGCTGCAAATATCCCTAAACTTATATATGTCCTGGCTCCAGAGTCTATCAACCTGTCAAAAAATACACCAACATTTTGGTGGTTATTTTCCTATTAAAATAAAAGTGCTTCCTTTTAACAGGACAAACTCAAAGAGTCTGTACCAAGATGACTCATCTCTATGT
>PVKN010009229.1:0-24040 GCA_004027915.1 Capromys pilorides
AAAAAAAAAAAAAAAGTAAAAAAAAAAAAAGTTACATAAAATCCTAGACACAAAAGAGAAATTAGAAATAGTTGGGGGGCCAGTGAGATAGCTCAGTGGACTAAAGCGCCTTCTTAGGCAAGCTTAGGCAAGCATAGGGACCATGGTTCAATGCCCAGCACCACATGCCAGCCCCACCCCACCCCCAAGGCAGGCTGAGCTAGTCACAATAAAAAAAAAAAAAAAAAGAGCAGCCAGATAGCTCCCCTAGATTAAAGTGCCTGCTTAGACAGAGCAGAGACTGATCCCTGGAGTGCCATGCTAGCCCTGCCCCTGAGGCCTACTGAGATGGTCATTGAGACTGGTGGCACCTGCCTGTAATCCCAGTGCTTGGGAGGCTGAAAACAGGAAGATTACTATGAGTCTGATCTGTGTAGTTGTGTAATGAGACCTTGTAGACCCTGTATTAAATATATTAAAAATAAATAAATAAATAAATAAATAAATAGTTGAGATTTGGGCACAGGCATAGTGGTATACTACTGAAATTGCAGCACTCTGAATGGAGGCTAAGACAAATAGATTGCCAAGAGTTTGAGGCCAGCCTGGACTACATAGAAATTCCATCTATTGGCCTGAACTATACAATAAAACTTGGTCTCAACACAACCAAGTTTTTATTTTTTTAAAAAGCAACTTTCAGGGGCTGGGGAGATACCTCTGTGGCACAAGTGCCTGCCTGGCAAGTGCAAGGTCATGAGTTCAAACCCCGGTCCTGCTACAAAAAAAAAGTAAATCAATAAATAAAAATAAACTTCAAAAATAAAAAACAAAAATAAATAAATAAATAAAAAGCAACTTTCGCCAGGCCCGATGGCACACACCTGTAGTCCCAGCACTTGAGAGGTTGAGGCAGGAGGATCAGTGTGAGTTCGTTACCAGCCTGGGCTACAAAAGTGAGCTCAAGGCCAGCCTGAATTGTATAGTGAGACTGTTTCAAAAAGACAAAAAAGAAAAGCAACTTTCACACAAAATTCTCAGCCTAATTTACCCATTCTCACATATAATGAGGCTCTCTGTCTTCAGTCAATAATCATTTCCATTACTACTAAGTAAGCCAGGGAAGAGTGTGGCCTGTGTGAGAGAGCCCGGAGGCCCCGAGGAGCCCCCAATTCACAACGCCATCTATGTGAGGACCTAGCCTAACACTCTACACATGCTAAACACCTGTTAGAGACGTGGCTTTTCCTAGGTGGTGTGGCACTAAAGAGGCTAAGGCAGGAGGACCGTGAATTTAGGAACTCCCTGGGCTACAGATGGCTATGTGAGCCATCTGTCTGCCCACCCTTTTGTCCACAATGCAGTGTTCCCCCTAGCTCCATCAACACCCCTTCCCTGTTACACCTGGATCACAAACCTCCATGGAGCATGAACCTAGGATTCCTTTCATTAGGATATGAAACAATACTGTTCAAATAGCACAACTATTACCAATGTCCACATCTCACATAGTAAGAAAAGCCACTTCCTGCTGGGCACAGGGGTGCACACTTTGATCCCAGCTACTCTGGAGGCTGAGGCAGGAGTCTGAGGAGCTCCAGGCCAGTCTCAGCGCATTTTGAGTTCAAGACTAGCTTGCACTATACAGCAAGAGCCTGTCTCAAAATAACATAAAAAAAAAAAAAGTAGGGCTGGGAATAGCTCAGTGGTAGAGCCCTTTCCTTCAATATGCACAAACGAACGAAGCCCTGGGTTCAATCCCCACTACTGGGGGGAGAAAGTCATTTGCTCTGTCTTTTACCTGCCCTTGCATTTTTCTTTCTTTTTTTTTTTAAGACAGGAACTCACTTGTGTGTCCAGGCTGGCCTCAAGCTGGAGATTCTCCTTACATTCTGAGTACTGGGAATGTGGGTGTGTATCACCATGCCTGGCTTGATTACACTTTTTCAATAAATAGTGTCCCTTTTTTAAAGCCAAGAGTTTTTTGTGAAAGAAACTAAATGCAGTCGCGGCAATCACTGAATAACACAGACTGGCCCAGTCAAGGCTGCACACCTCTGCAAAGCTTCTTCAGTAGTTCATCGGAGTACTTGAGGGCTCCCAGGTGGGCGAGGACCTGTGGCAGTCGGTAGTCGGCAAACATGGTGATGCTGGCGATGTCTGTGAAGCAGCCATCTCCCTTGCCTCCTAGCACACTCCAGGTGTCTGCCACAAGGATCTGCGCTCGTTTGTAGAAAGCAACTCTTCTCCCCTAATGAATGGAGAAAACATAAATGATCTCTGGGTGCTTGAAAGGTTGTTGTATGCTTTTTCTTGGTATCAAGAATTGAACTCAGAACCTTGCATTTGCCAGGCAGGTCCTTAAGTCACTAAGCTATATTCCCTGCCCACTACTTGCTTTTCAAAAGGCATAGGTTGAAGACATTTTTTTCAAGGGCAGAACAGTGTTCCTGTGTTGGGGAAGTACAGACCTTTTACAATAAACAAAATATCTAGTTAACATGTAATAATCTCAATCATTCCCATCTTCCTATTTTCTGCAGTCACATAAAACATAAATTATACAACCCCATTGCTGTGTAAAATCTTTACAATCTGTGTATGACTTGAAGGCTAACTTAGGCTACTCAGTGAGATCCCTGTCTAAATTTTTTGGTATGTGTTGGGGGGCAGATAGCTCAACAGATTAAATAAAGTACCTGCTTAAGCTGACCAGGGACCTGGGTTTGATCCCCTCCCTTGCCAGCTCTGCTCCCAGGGCATGCTGAGACAATGACTGAGAATGGGCATGGTGATGTACTCCCGTATTCCCAGCACTTGGGAGGCTGAAAACAGGAGGATCACTATGAGTCACATCTGTGTAGTAAGATCCTGTAGACCCTGTACTAAATACATTAAAAAAAAAATTGGGAGCCAGCGATAGTTCAGCGGTCTAAAGTGCCTGCTTAAGCAAGCTTAGGCAACCACAGGGACTGTGGTCCAATCCCTGGCATCACATGCTGCGCCAGCCTCATCCCCAGGGCAGGCTGAGCAGGCCATAACATAAATAAGTAAATAAACATTAAAAAAATTTTTTTTGGTACTGGGAATTGAGCTCAGGACCTTGTGCTTGCTAGGCAGAACTATTATTCCCAGTACTAAACCAAAAAAGTTTTTTAATGTATTTAGTCCACTGAGCTATCTAGCTAGCCCACCAAAATTTCTTAAAGCTATCAAAATTCAGAATTTTAGCCAAGTTGGGCCATTGAGATAGCTTGGCAGTCTAAAGCACCTGCTTAAGCAAGCTTAGGCAATTGCAGGGACCGTGGTTCGATCCCCGGCACCACATGCTGTGCCAGCCCCACCCCCAGGGCAGGCTGAGCCAGCCATAATAGTATGAAAATAAATAAAACCTTTTTTTTAAAAAATCAGTCACTGGGTTGGCAAGATGGTTCAGCGGTCTAAAGCACCTGCTTAGGCAAGCTTAGGCAACCACAGGGACTGCGGTTCAGTCCCCGGCACCACATGCTGCGCCAGCTCCACCCCCAGGGCAGGCTGAGCTGGTCATAAAAAATAAATAAAGAGTAAAAATAATAATAATTTAAAAAAACGAAATAAAGCTTTAATAAAAATAATCAGTCACCTGAAGAGCTTAAAAAATAACTCTTTTACCTATTGATCAAAATCTGCATGCCTATAATTCCAGCACTCTGAAGGTCAAAGCAAGACTATAAATTCAAGATGGGCAATTTAGCAAGACCCTATCTAAAAGTAAAAATTAAGGGTCATGGATATAGCTCAGCGGCACAGTGCCTGCTTAGCAAGCATAAGGTCCTCAGTTTAGTTCATAGTTCAGAGGTCTAAAGCACCTGCTTAGGCAAACTTAGGAAACCACAAGGACTGCAGTTCAATCCCCAGCACCACATGCTGTGCCAGCCCTACGCCCAGGGCAGGCTGCGCCAGCCATAAGATAAAGTGGAAAAGAAAAAGAAACATGAATCATCATTAAATTAATCCACTCTTTTTTTTTTTTTTGTCTTTTTGAGACAGGACCTCGCTACGCAGTTCAGCTGCAGTTCAGGCTGGCCTTGAACTCATACTGATCCTCCTGCCTCACCTCCAAGTGCTAAGCCTGAAATTTTTGACCATACTCTGACTCAGCAACTCCACCACAGGAATCCACAACAGATGTATCCAAGGAGTAAAATGTTATCCAATACTTTTACCAAGTGAAACTGAAAACAGGAAGACATAAAACTCAAGTTATTAAATAAACTATGTATAAACACGATCATGCATCAGTCTTAAAAATTAATCTAGGTCCTGGTAAATTAAATAGAAACTCTCAAAAAACAAAATCAATTGTTGCATGTACAAAACAAAAATTACAAAAAAAGAAGTAAATGAACTACAATACATGATATCCTGAAATCGTTCCACCTTGAGACTACATTATTGACTTTTTAAAAAATGTTGCAGGGGAGATAGCTCAGTAGAGTAAGTGTTTGCCTTGTAAGCACAGGGTCCTGAGTTAAATCCCTAGTACCGCAAAAAATGTGTTTTACTGTTTTACTTTTTTTCACTGCAAGTTATTTTAAAAGGATTTGCTGGGGAGATAGCTTAGTGGCATAAGCACCTGCCTGGCAAGCACAAGGTCCCAAGTTTGACCCCCTGGTACCACAATCAATCAATCAATGGATTTATGAGCCTGAAGCACAGAACCAGAGGAAAGATGTATTTGCTAGTCTGTAACTATTCACTGATGCTCCTCTTCCTCCTCTCCTTTCTTGAGCTCCTTATTAACTGGAAACTCAGTCCTTCCTGTGTTACAGTCACATGCAAATGGCTGAATAACAAAATCAAGAGTCCATGTATACTGAGCTATGGGGCTGGTAATTTGCTCTCTTTCACACACTGTTTATTATAATTAGATGGCCTTAATGATGGACTACAGAATTTGATCCCGAATTTCCTGAAAAAAACAAGTCTGAAACAACATACTTTAAACACAAAGAGAACTCTCAGAGTAACCTTTACATTAGCAAGTAAGCAGAGCAAAACAAAAATCAACAGCAGCCTGGGACTGTTCTGAAAACTACCTCTCAGCTCTGCCAAGGGCCATACCTACCTGCCACAACTCACACGGTTCAGGGCTGTGACTGGCACTGACTCTGTCTCCCTCTCTCCAGGCGCTGAAGCAAAAGGATCCTGGAGAGACTGGCCACAATGAGGGGGAAAACAGCAACAGAAGCAGCAGTGAGAGGCTGAACCTGGCGGCACTGGAGTCGAGGCCGTGCCCTGGTCCATCTCAAACTTTTTCACCTCACTGAAAAGCGAGTTTTATGATACTGTTTGTTCTTTCTTTGTAAGAAAGAACCTTTTTGGTCTATGTCTTGTACTTGGAGTAATTACTTTGAAAATGACACACATCTTAAATATTACTTTTGTTATGAAATTTTATTTTTTTATGAAGACAGAACTTTCTGCTTCAGCAAAATGTGTGTTTATGTACTTGCAATTTACAAAAAATCTTAGCAGGGTACAGTGGTGCACACTGAGCTACTTGCTGTCTGGGAAGCTAAGGGAGAAAGAACAAAAGTGTGAAGCCAAAAAATCAATTTGAGGGCTGGCAAGATAGCTCAATGGTCCAAAGCACCTGCTTAGGCAAACTTATGCAACTGCAGGGACCACAGCTCGATTCTCAGCACCACATACTGTGCCTGCACCAGCCCCAGCCCCTAGGCAGGCTGAGCAGGCCATAACATAAATAAATAAAGTCAAAAGGGGTGGGGGGGGCAGCAAGACGGTTCAGTGGTCTGAAGCACCTGCTTCGGCAAGCTTAGGCAACCACAGGGACCACAGTTCAATTCCCGGTGCCACATGCTACACCAGCACAACACCCAGGACAGGCTTAGTTGGCCATAATATTAAAAAAAAAAAAAGAGGAACAGATTAAATCTTGTTGGGTGTGGTGGTGTCTGCCTGTAATCCCAGCACTTGGGAGGCTGAGGCAGGAGGATCAGTGTGAGTTTGAGCCCAGCCTGGGCTACAAAAGTGAGCTCAAGGCTAGTCTGAACTGTATAGCAAGACCCTGTCTCAAAAAGACAAAATAATAATAACAATAACAACAACAACAACAATATTGTGAAAGTGTATCGTATAGGGGCTGGGGAGACAGCTCAGTAGAATAAGTTCTTGCCTGACAAGCGTAAGGGCGTGAGTTCAATCCCCGGCTCCACAAAAAAAAAAAAAAAAAAAGTGTGTTGTATACAGAAACATAGTATAGGGCTGGCAAGATGGCTTAGTGGTCTAAAGCGCCTGCTTAGGGAAGCTTAAGCAACCACAGGGACTGCAGTTCAATCCCCAGCACCACATGCTGCACCAGCCCCACCCCAGGGCAGGCTAAGCTGGCCATAATACAAAATTTAAAAAAAAAAGAAAAATACAGTATAGCTTCCACCACAGCAACCACTGAAGAATAGTAGCTATGGCCCTCTGCTATCCTGTGGCCGAAGGCCTCAACAAGGGCCACAAGGTGACTAAGAATGTGAACAAACTAAGGCATTAGCCACTGTCACAGGTGTCACATCAAATATACCAAGTTTGTGTGGGACATGATCTGGGAGGTACAAGGCTTAACCCCCTATGAGTGACGTGCCATGGAGCTGCTCAAGGTCTCCAAGGACAAACGTGCCCTGAAGCTCATCAAGAAAAGGGTGGGGATGCACATCTGTGCCAAAAGGAAGTGTGAGGAGCTGAGCACATGCTGGCCGCCATGAGGAAGGCAGCTGCCAAGAAGGCCTGAGCCCCTCTGGAAGAAAGCATTGCAGAAAAAATAAAAGAAAGAAAAAAAGAAAAACAGTATATAGTGGTAGGTTTTTTTTTTTTTTAACTGTGTGGTCCTGAAGATTGAACTCAGGACCTTGCACTTGCCAGTCAAGCACTCATGCTACTGAGCTATCTCCCTGGCCCAGTAAACACAGCACGCATATATATATATATATATATATATATATATATATATATATATATAGAACTTTACCACACTTTTTATTAGAGAATTTAGATAAATTCTGATTTTCATACAGTGATGCCAATTTTTTGAAGTATCTCATCCTCAAGGACAGCATTCCATGGAAGGTTCAGTGTATTTTAACAGAAAATGCCCTGCGCCAAGCTAGTGTACTTCAGTTGGTTAACTGGCCCAGGTAATAGCTCCTGTTCTAATCCTGGTGGCTCCTGTTTTTTAAAAACAGTTGGTCACAGTGATGCACAGCTGGTCACTATCATGTCCACTGCATAAACCAATCACCAGGGCCAGTGATATAGCTCAGCAGTGTGAACACTTTCCTGGCAAACACAAGGTCCTGAATTCAATTCCCAGTACAAATAAAATAAAAATCATCAGTTGACAAGTCATTCTGCTTCTGTACTTCCTGTTTGCTTATCTCACATAAGCAGGAGCCCAAGAGATCAGGGCCTGTCGATGTACACGGATCAGCCTCCAAATCCTGAAAGGGTGTCCTTCTAGTGTTTCTGCTCGCAAAGGACAAGAAGCCAGGTGTGGTGACACCATGACTGGTTTCCCACTACTCAAGAGGCTGAGGCATAAATTCAAAATCAGCCTGAATTACAAAGAGGGACCCAGCCTTAAAAATAATGATGCCAGGCAAGGCGGCATATCTGTAATCTAAGCACGGTGGATGGAAGGCTGAGACAAGAGGATTGCAAATTCAGTCCCAATGTAGGCAGTTTAGTGACTTATGACTCAGTCTCAAAAATAAAAAATCAAAATGCCTGGAGATGTAGCTTTGGAAAAAGGCTCTGAGTTCAATCTTGAGTACCTCAAAAAATAAGACAAAGAACAAAAGAAATATACTGACCAGGAAACTTACAGAATTTTTGATACACTTTATTTGGTTACTGCTTCTTGTCCAAGGTGAACAAATTTCATTTTTTTTTTTAACTTTATTTATTTATGTTATGGCCGGCTCAGCCTGCCCTGGGGTTGGGGCTGGCATATCATGTGGTGCCGGGGATGGAGCTGAGGAGCCGAGGTACCGAGGTCCCGTGGTCCCGTGGTCCCGTGGTCCCGTGGTCGCCTAAGCTCGCCTAAGCAGACGCTTTAGACCGCTAAGCTATCTTGCCAGCCCAAGATGAACAAATTTCAAATGTAAGTTTTTCTTCTCAAATGGAGTTCGGGAAGTGTTACGGCTTATATTCAATGCACTCCTAATTGGGCTTTGGGGAGCTGACTGGATCCCTGGTGTGTGGTACTGGATTGGGCCACTGATCAATTCATAGCTGGGTGTGATGCTGAGAGGTAAAATCTGGTGGTCCCTCAGGGTGTGCACTGGATAGACTTTCCTCCTGCCTGCCCTGCCCTGGACTTTCTCCTCGGCATACTCCTCCACTGGGCAGCCTTGGCTTGGAGCCAGCTGCCTATGGACTGAAACCTCTATGAACTATGAGCTGAAATAAATCTTTAATTTGTGCATATCCAGTGTTTTTGTCCTAGCAAGGAGAACTCAGCTAAGAAAGGAAAAGAGTTAACTCTGAAAGAATGAAGATTTCTAAAATCTCCCACAGAAGCCACTCACCTCAAACTCAGTCACATCTCTGTAAGAAGGAAAACTTTCAACAACCAGGTGCAGTAACTTCTGCGCGCTTTTTTCACTTTTTCGGACGCAGTTAAGGAAAGAACCCCCAAACTTCTCCAACAGAATTGTCCCTGCCTCATTGAGAACACGATGCCTGTCTTCCATTAAAGGCATGGGGACATCGGTGTCAGAACGAAATATGTGCCGAACCTGGGCCAGGGTTACGGTGGCATAATAGGAGGCACTCGTTATTGGTATCCCTTGGAGAGAAAAGAAAATTCGGGGGAACAATGTCATACTTCCATACTTCGTTAGACTTGTAATTCCTATGAAACCAAATGAATGCTGCAGAAATGCACCCAGGTGGATGAATAAGGACCCGAAGCAAGACCTCGTTTCCTGCCTGCTCGCCTGGGCTGGCCCATTCTAACTCGCGCCTACTCCATCACCTGCGCTGACTGCGCGCAGGGTCCCGGCCGTCCCTCTGCCGCTCACTGCAGGGACACCCTCCCGCCGCCACCCTCCCGCCGTCCGCCGGGCCCCGCGGCACCCACCTTCGTCCAGGGCGCGGTTCACGGCGGCGCACAGGGCCCAGTACCCGCTGTAGCTCTTGCCCCCGTAGCTCACCAGGCACTTGCGCTCCTCCTGCTCCGCCCAGAAGGAGAAGTTGAGCGTGTCCACCACGAACACCCAGGCGAGCGCCGCCTCGTCGGCCGTGCGGGGGTTCAGCTCGTGCAGCGCCCGCCAGCCGTCCACGCTCAGCGCCGGCCCCGAGGCCGCGGCCAGCAGAAGCTCGGCCGTCCTGCGCACGCCCGCGTCGTCCACGGCCACGTCCCGGCTGCGCTCGGCCACGAACCTAGCGGACTCCCGGGGCGGCAGGGGCTGGTCCATGTCGCCCGCCTCTGTCGCGGGGAAGGAGGCCTTGACGCGACTACAGACGTGTAGAGTGCGGCGCCTGCCTTCCTCCTCAAGGTCACCGAGAGTCTCCAGGCGCCACACCCGGCTGTCGCCGCCGCCACCACACTCCCAGGACAGGGAGCTGTGGGTTGAGCGCCAGGCAGAGACGACGAGCACTTCCGGGAAGGCGGCCCCGCGCGCCCCCGCCCGCCCCGCGCGCGCCCGCCCGCCCCGCGCGCCCCCGCCCGCCCCGCGCGCCCCCGCCCCGCTCCCGGTCTTGAGGTCCGGAAACCTCGCAGGGCGGCCAGGCGGTCAGCCATCTTATGCCGCCTCCCGCTGCTGGCGGGGAAGGGCCCGCTTGGCCGCCGGGCTCCGGCCCTGCCAGGCCCTGTCTCCCGGGAGGGCGAAGTCTGGAAACCTGGGTTCCCCTACGCTGCGGCCGTCGGCGTCGCGCGCCGCACCCTCCTCCGCCAAGTTCCTGGCTTTTTCCGGTGCGGCATGGACATTTCAGAGGAGTTGGAAAAGTGTCGAGAAGAAACGGAAAAAACATGTTTTGTGCTTCGTTACCAGATTTTATCTAGTCCGGGTCGTGGCGGAAGTGGCTTTAGTGACTCCCGTTTTGCCAACGAAGCCAAGTAGCCCAGTGATCGCCCCATCCCAGCGGTCGGAGGCAGAGATTCCAACCTGTGTTAATCCAGCCCACGTCCAGGAAGCTTGGTCTCCAGTCCCAGCGCCAGGCTCCCAGGCCAAGTAGTGAGTGTTCAGGGCCCAGCTGAGGAGGCGTTAATAAACGAAATATCACCTTAGAACTGAAATTTAACGTTATCAATAAAGGTACAGAAATAAAACGGTGATGATCCACGTTTGCTTAGTGATGCAGCCTTCGTATATGCTCCAGAGACTTAAAGCTCCAGAGGCAAAATGTTCACATCTTTGAACATAATGTATTAGCCGGGCGTGGTGGCGCATGCCTGTAATCCCAGCACTTGGGAGGCTGAGGCAGGAGGTTTGGTGCCAGTTCAAGAACAGACTGGGCTACAAAAGTGAGCTCAAGGCCAGCCTGAGCTGCATAGTGAGACCCTGTCTCAAAAAGACAAAAAAAAAAAAAAAAAAATCATCAGTGTGTTAGGAAAAAGGACTTACTATAATTTGCTTAAGTCACTACTACATTAATACCACTGTTGAGTATGTCTGATGGCTTGAAGCTTTGTATCTTTTTTTTTCTTTTTTTCATTCTGGGAATCAAACCTAGGGCCTCTCACACATGCTAGATGTGTTTGGGAAGTCCTCTATCACCAAATTATATCATAGCCCCTGAGAGTCTACTCTAGCAGTTAAATCTTTTCTTTTCATTAAGTTTATTGCTACATTTTATATATATGTAATGATCACATTCATTATAAGGGATTTTGTGGCTGGCATGTTAGCACAGCCTGTAATCACAGCACTCCAGGCTGAGACAGAAAGACTGTTAGGAGTTCAAGACCAGCCTGGGCTACAAAGTGAGCTCAAGGCCAGCCTGAACTGCATAGTGACACCCTGTCTCAAAAAGATAAGACAAGAAAGAAAAACTTGTATCTGTATGTGATATAACTTCTTTTCCCCTTCCCCTACCGTCCCTCAACTCTCCTTATTTACAAAAGCTTTGTTTACATTTTTCTTTTTTGTTTTTTTCTTTTATCTTCCTTCTTTTCCCCTTTCCTGTTTCTTAGTTTTTCTTATTTCAACATCTTCCTATGTCATGACATCAATTCTACACTTTGGTCCTTTTTTACACTTTTAGTTTCTCATACCAGAGAAACTACCATATTTATAGATGTGTTTGATTTATTGCACTTAAGAATATGGCCTGGGTGGGGGAGATAGCTCAGTGGCACAAGTGCCTGCCTGGCAAGTGCAAGGTTGTGAGTTCGAACCCCGGTCCTGCAAAAAAAAAAAAAGAAGAAGAAGAAGAAGAATATGGCCTCAGACCAGGGAGATATCTCAGTAGAGTAAGCACTTGCCTGGCAAGCTCAAGGTTCTGAGGTCAATCCCCGGTACTACAAAATAAGTAAATAAATAAATAAAAAAGAATATGGCCTCAAGGGGCATTCATTTACCTACAAATGTCTCACACTTATCCTTTATGTTTTATATACTCCACATTGTATATAAAAAAAACCCAGGCTGGTGAGATGGCTCAGCGGTCTAAAGCACTGTGCGTCAGAAACTTTAGGCTCACCACAAGGACTGCGGCTCCATCCCAGGCACCACATGCTGCGCAGCCCCCGCTCCCCCAGGGAAGGCTGAGCCGGCCATAACACAAACAAATACATGACGTTTAAAAAATAAAATAAACATTTAAAAAAATAAATAAAAATAAATTTTAAAAAAAAACCATACCTTCTTTATTCATTCTTCAGTGCTTTTTTTTTTTTTTTTTTGTCTTTTTGAGACAGGGTCTCGCTATGCAGTTCAGGCTGGCCTTGAGCTCACTTTTGTAGCCCGGGCTGGTCTTGAACTCATACTGATCCTCCTACCTCAGCCTCCCAAGTGCTGGGATTACAGGCGTGCGCCACCGCGCCTGGCCTCTGCCACCTGTTAAGAGTAAGACTGAGACTATACAACTAAGACTGTTAAGACTAAAGACAAAGCCAAGGCTATAGGATTTTTTTGTAGGTTTTGTTTTGTTTTTTTGTCCTTTTGAGTCAGGGTCTTGCTATGCAGCTCAGGCTGGCCTTGAGCTCACTTCGTAGCTCAGGGTGGTCTCAAACTTGCACTGATCCTTGTGCCTCACCCTCCTGAGTGCTGGCGTGTGCCACCACACCCAGGCTTTTTCATATATCAATTTGGCATTTCTACTTCTTCATCCTAGAAGTGTCTATTCAACTCTGATAACCATTTTTGGATTAGGTCATAATATTTGAGGGCCTGATTTTTTTTTTTTTTTTTTTTTTTCCTAGTGCTTTACATTCTAGATAGTAGTGCCTTGAGGACCAGCTGGCAATGATTTCACTCTGATGGTGACTTCTGCAGTGCAAAAGCTTTTTGATGAGATCTCAATTGTTGATTCTTTGTGATAGTTCCTGTTCAATCAAGGTTTTATTCATAAAATCTTTGCCTGCCCCAAAGTCTTCAAGAGCCCTACCTATTTTATCTTCCCTCTCTTTTGTCCATAACCCGTGTAGTTCAGCACCCTCAGGCCTAGAGATGGTAGGGACTGGTAGTACCTCTGATGCTAGAAACTGGATTAGATGCTGGGCGTGGTGGCAGTGCCTGTAATCCCAGCACTTGGGAGGCTGAGGCAGGAGGATCAATGTGAGTTCGAGATCAGCCTGGGCTACAAAAGCGAGCTCAAGACCAGCCTGAACAGCATAATGAGACCCTGTCTCAAAAAGACAAAAAGAAAAAAGAAACTGGATTAGAATTGTGCATATTTTCCACCTCACCTCAGTAGTTTGCAAGGATAAAAACAATTACTCTCTTCTAATGAGACTTCCTGAAAGTGATTTATCCCTTAGATGTGGTTGAGCTTTCATGTGCAGTACTGACATCACCGGGTCCCTGGGGTGACAGCTGGTTATGGAGGCAGCCATGTGGGAGGGTCTGGCCAAAAGAACAGCAGGAAAATGGAGCTGGAGTAATACAATTATGACAGCTCTCCAGTTTGTTCTAATTTTGGGTGTAACAGGCCACCTGTAATCCCAGCACTCAGAAAGCAGAGGCAGGATTGCTGCAATTTCAAGGCCAGCCTAAACTGCATAGGAGACCCAGTCTCAAAAAGAAAGAAAGAGGGCCGGCGAGATGGTTCAGTGGTCTAAAGTGCCTGCTTGGGAAAGCTCGGGCAACTGCAGGGACTGCAGTTCGATCCCCGGCACCACATGCTGCGCCAGCCCCCACCACCAGGGCAGGCTGAGCCAGCCACAAAATAAATAAAATAAAGAAACAAACAAACACAGCAAGCAAACAAATAAATAAATAAAATTAAAAAAAAAAAAAGAAAAAGAAAAAAACACAATTATATAACCTTCTTGGTGGGGCGGAGCAGTTTAAGCACCTGTCTGGTAAGTGCAAGGACCCGTACCACCTTGCCGGCCACCAAAACAGCATGGAGGCACATGCCTATAATCCCAGCGCTGGGGAGGCTGATGCAGAAGGATCACTATGAGTCTGAGCTGTGTAGCGAGACCCTATACCAAGTAAAAGATTTATTTTTTTTTAAAGGTTTTTTTTTTTTTTTTTCTTAAACTACATTACATATTTGTGTTATGGCCCACTCAGCTTTCCCTGGGGGATAGGGAACAGCACAGCATGTGGTGCCTGGGATCGAGCCGCGGTCCCTGCGGTGGCCTAAACTTCCCGACGCATGCGCTTTAGACTGCTAAGCCATCTCACCAGCCCCCAAGTAAAAGATTCAAAAAAGAAAAAATTTTTTAAAAACTTTATTGGAGCTCCTGTTGCTGCTTGCCAAGCATGTACAAGGTCCTAGGTTTGGTCCTTAGCGCTACCAAGGACAAAAATAAAACCATCAACAATTTTCGTATACTTTATTTATTGTTAGTGTATTTGGTTGTTACTTAAACTCGCCGTGATCCTCCTGCTTTCAGCCTCCCCAGTGCTGGGATTACAGGTGTGAACTACTATGCCCCAGGCTCTGGCCGGCTCAGCAGCACTGGGGGCGGGCTGGCACGGGGTGGGTGTGATATGGGGATCAAACGGTAGTCCCTGCGCACCTCAGCAGGCACTTTAGTCCACTGAGCTGTGTCTCTCCAGGCCCTGTATACTTTAATTTATTGATTTGTTTGTTTATTTATTACAGGGTCTATAAGTCGCACTACGCAAATCAGACTCATGGTGATGCTCCTGCTTTCAGCCTTGCAAGCGCTGGGTTACAGGCAAGTGCCACCAACTCCCAAACAGAGTAGATTCCAAAACTGTAGGTCGCTGGCCCGCGGTCCTTGCCGCTTTGTCGACATCTTATCGCTGAGGCAGTTCCAGAAGCCAGGGTAAACTGCAGGCAGGAAACTACGTCAAAGAATCTTCTGATGTCATAATTTCTGGATGTGACGGGAACCTTAGATCATCGTTCCATTGGCAGTTCCAGCGTTCTACGGAAGATTTTCAGTGAATTATGGTTTTACAGTTTGGAACTCAGCCAAGGAAGTTTGCAGTGGAAGGAGGAGGTTCTTCAACTGGACGAGAAGCAGGGCTGCACACCAGTGTTTCTGTAACAGGAATGAGATGTCGCCAAACAGGCAACTCCGAAGATGCCCGGCAAGTCACTGCCTGACAATAACTGATGTTCCCATCACCATCTATGCAACAACGCGAAAGCCACCTGCACAGAGCAGCAGGGAAAGTCCTCCCAAATAGCATCATTCAGTCTTCGGTGGGGGGTTGACTAGGTCAAGGGTAATGGGCCAGTATCATATGATCTGGTAAACAAACGTGGTGGCACTGTTGGACGATGACAACTGCTGTGCTATTTAAGTGAAAAAGAAAAAAAATTGTAGGTTGCAGGTGGCACACACCTGGAATCCCAGCACTCAGGAGACTGGGATAAGAGGGTTGCTGCAAGTTTGAGACCAAATGGACTACACAGCAAGACCCTGCCTAGCTGGGTGTGGTGGTGCACACCTGTAATCCCAACACTCTGGGAGGCTGAGGCAGGAAGATCACTGTGAGTAGGAGACCAACCTGGGCTATAAAGTGAACTCAAGACCAGCCTTAACTGTATAGTGAGACTGTCTCAAAAAGATCCTCTCAAAAAAAAAAAAGAGATTGCATCATCCCACCCTTTAGATGATAGCTGAGGAAAGAATGCAGGAACAGGAGGCATGGCATTTTATTGAAATCTAAAAGAAAAGTCCCCAAACTCCAGTGTGGCTCACTGTCCCAGAGGTTGGATAGCAGCCTTGAGGTAGTACCTAGCACTCCCTAGAAAGGACTGATGAGCCCAGACCTGGCTGTACTGCGAGGCTTGAGTGACACTGGCAGACAGCAATGACTGCTGAGGTGGGGCAGGAGCTATGGTCTGAGCTTTGGAGCTGCCTGTACAAGAGAAGCCTTTCTGACTGATAAACTAGCAGCTGATTCTAGATAATTTAAGCAAAATGTTTTTTTTTTTTTGGTGGGGGCGATTAGGACAGGGCTTCTTCACTAAGGAGCCCAGGCCTCCTTCAAGCTTTCTACATAATCTTGACTGGCCTCAGACTCATAGTCCTCTTGCTTCAGGCTGTCGCTCATATGGGGATTGCAGGCATGCACTACCATTCCTGCCTATTTCAGGGAAAAAAAAAATTTTTTTTGTTTTTGCTTTTTTTTTTTTATAGGACCAGGGTTTGAACACACAACCTTGCATTTACCAGGCAGGCACTTGCGCCACAGAGCTATCTCCCCAGCCCTTGTCTGCTTTTGAAATAGGGTCTTGCTGTGCAGTTCAGGCTGGCCTTGAGCTCACTTTATAGCCCAGGCTGGTCTTCAACTTGCAACAGTCCTCCTGCCTCAGCCTCCAGAGTGCTGGGATTATAGGCATGCACCACCACACCCAGTGCAAAAGAATGTTTCAAAAGATTATGAAAAGTTCACGAGGTAGAAGGGCAGATTGGGGGACCAGACTCATAATAAAAGCCAGGAAGCTTTAGAGTATTGAGAGCAGCACCACCCATGGGTCTCTTCTAGTGCTGCCAAATAGGTAACTATCATGATTACAACCCACTTGCATCATGATGCTCAATATTGAAAATCCCAGGAGAGCGCCGGTGAGATGGTTCAGTGGTCTAAAGCGCCTGCTTAGGAAAGCTCAGGCAACTTCAGGGACTGCAGTTCGATCCCCGGCACCACATGCTGCACCAGCCCCACCACCAGGGCAGGCTGAGCCAGCCATAAAATAAGTAAATAAAGAAACAAACAAGCAAACAAATAAATAAAATAAAAAAAAACCTTTAAAAAAAAAATCCCAGGAGAAAGACCTGCTTCAGATCTTGATAGACCTTATCAAGTCTACATACAATACAGTAGGTAGAGGAAAACTCCGTAATGAAAACTGTGCTACTAGAAATTGACTCTGTGTTAACAAAAGTTTTCTTTATCTGTCCCTTTGGTCGTCTGGCATTCAAATGATTTTCTTCCCACACATCTGCTTTCAAAACCAGACCTGCCACTGGGCGTGGTGGTGCACACTGGTGTTATGGTTTGGGTACAGCTGTCCCCCCAAAGCCTCAAGCAGTCTTTTGGCAGCTTCTGGAATTTGTAATGGATTATTGTGGGTGTGGACGCTGCACCTCCCCTGGGGCAGGTGATTTGCATTTCAATGTAAAGGAAGAGAAGTTAGCTGTTTGAGCTGCTGCTACCTCTTGCTGCTTTCTTGTTCTCTGCCTGCTGCCATGAAAGGTTGCCCTCTGCCTTGGAGCCAGCTGAATATGGACTGAAACCTCCAGTAACTGTGAGCTAAATAAACCTTTCCTTCCCTCATTTTGAGTGTTGGGTATTTGTCCCAGCAATGAGAGAAGAGTAACTAAGACAACTGGTAATCCCAGTTACTTGGGAGGTTGAGACGAGGGGACAGTAGGTTCAAATTCAGCCTGGGTAACTAGTAATACCTTGTCTCAAATTAAAAATTTAAAAGGGCTGGTCTGGTGGTTGGGGCCTGCAGCTCATTGATGGAGTGCTTACCTAGCCTGTGGGTTCCAAGGCCAGGACTAATGGCAAGCAAGCAAGCAAACAGTCCTAACACAATGCAGTTAATACTTCATAAAATAATGTCACGCCAGAGGAAGAGAGCCCCAGTCTATATCACAGTCTAGTCTAGAATGTCTTGAGCCATTTCCGCTCTAGCTCCAGCTGTTCTGGAGGCCAGTCTTGGGATTGTGATACAAATCATTCTGTGTGAGTGGGGTCGCTGGTGAAGGGGCAGACTGGGTAGTGTGAATTAACCTTGTGGGGTTTCAGGTGAAGATGGATTGCAGCCTGATTCCATACAAAGTCTGATGCCACTTTGAGATATGTATGGTAAAAAAAAAAAAGCTGTGATGTGGTGCAGGAAGGTGCAACCCAGGTAAAAACATTTCTATCTAGCAACATTATTAGCCTTATTGCCTCTCTGGCCTCTGCAGGAAATTTCAGGGTACACAAATGTCCTATGCCCTCTTTATGTATTTATTTATTTTTAATTTTTGCAGAGGTGGAGATTGAACTCAGGGCCTTGCGCTTGCCAGGTAAGCACTTATTCTACTGAGCTATCTCCCCAGCCCCCTGCTCTCTTTATTTTTGTTAATTAATTATTTTTATGTATTTTTTTATTTTTATTTTTTTGTGGAACCAGGGATCAAACTCAGGACCTTGCATTTGCCAGGCAGGCACTTGTGCCCCTGAGTTATCTCCCCGGCCCCTTAACGTATTTACTTTATTTATTTATTTGTATTTTAGTACATAGATTGCAGGGTCTATCTCCAGAGTCTGACTACACAGATGGGACTCGTAGTGATTCTCCTGTTTTCAGCCTCCCAAGCACTGGGATTACAGGCACAGGCCACCTTGCCAAATCCCAATCACCAGTTTTAGTGCACCCTGGGGGCAGGTGTGGCTCAGTATGCTGGGGATCCAATCCTGGCTGCTGTGCACTGCCTAAGTAGGTGTTTTAGTCAACCGAGCTATCTGGCTGGCCTTTATGCCCTCTTTAAATTGAAACTTCTAAGAGCTGGGCGTGATGGCAGTGCCTGTAATCCCAGCACTTGGGAGACTGAGACAGGAAGATTGGTGTGAGTTCAAGACCAGCCTGGGCTACAAAAGTGAGCTCAAGGCCAGCCTGAACTGCATAGTGAGACCCTGTCTCAAAAAGACCAAAAAATAAATAAATTGAAACTTTTGATACTTTTTAAAAAATTTTTTTCACTTTTTTGTCTTCTTGATAGAGGGTCTCATTTATGTAGTTCAGGCTGGCCTTGAATTCACTTTGTAGCCCAGGCTGGTCTCAAACTCAAAATGATCTTCCTGCCTCAACCTCCCAAGTGCTAATGATGTAGGAAGAAAAAGCTGATCTTGGGTGATGACCTCCAAATGATACAGGGAAAACTGATCTCCCAACCTGAAAAGTACCTGGGACAAGTTCGCGTTCTCTAAAACCAAAGAATGAGTTTTAGGAACAAACGGAGGTTATGAGCAGAAATAGACTTATTGAGGGAAAAAAAGCTCCTGAGCAAGAGAGGGACAGAAAGGGGTACAGTCCTGACTGGGTGGTTCCTGGGAAGCTTCAGAGACTTTTTTTTTTTTTTTTAAATTTTATTTATTTATTTGTTTGCTTGTTGTGTTTGTTTGTTTCTTTATTTATTCATTTTTGTGGCTGGCTCAGCCTGCCCTGGTGGTGGCGCTGGCGCAGCATGTGGTGCCGGGGATCGAACTGCAGTCCCCGCAGTCGCCTGAGCCCTCCTAAGCAGGCGCTTTAGACCACTGAACCATCTCGCCGGCCCCTTCAGAGACTTTTATAGAGGAAAACCACATGGTGAGGCAGGTCTAAGGTTGTGGAGAAGACATGGGAACTCACTTAGGTGGGCATGATGTAGGACAAAACTATGGTCAACCAATGAGATTACAAGCACCATTACTCAGGTAAAATACATTAAATCCAGTCTCTTCCTGTTGGGCGTGGGGTTAGTGACTCAATTGGGCTCTTTCAAGGCGATTAATACCTACTTAGATTATCAATCCTTCATGCCCATCCCTAAGGATGTAGCTGTGTTTACTCTTGAGATTTGGCTCACATCAGGAGTGTCCGTTTAGAGTTGTGAAGTCATCTCGTCCTCCATGTTGTCGTTGCGGGCCTGGCCCTATCTAACTGCCTGTATTTCTATCTAATTCAGCAGCCTACAACATTAGGATTACACGTGTGCACCACCACGCCTGGTGACAGGCTGCCCTTTAATTTATGGCGATCTTGGGCCGGCGAGATGGTTCAGTGGTCTAAAGCGCCTGCTTAGGAGGGCTCAGGCAACTGCGGGGACTGCAGTTTGATCCCCGGCACCACATGCTGCGCCAGCGCCACCACCAGGGCAGGCTGAGCCAGCCACAAAATGAATAAATAAAGAAACAAACACAACAAGCAAACAAATAAATAAATAAATAAAATTAAGAAAAAAAAAATTTATGGCGATCTTCCTGCCTCAGCCTGAGTGCCAGGGTTTATAGGCTTATTCCCTCATACCTGGCTAGGTATATAATCTTGACCATTCAGGGCTGACCTGAGATAAGAGGATCACATATTTGAGGCCAACCTGGAAAACTTAGTGGGAATTTGTCTCAAAATTTTAAAATTTCGGTTGGGTGTTGTAGCACATGCCTGTAATTCCAGCACTTGGGAGGCTGAGTTCAAGGCCAGCCTGTATTACACACCAAGATTCTGTATCAAAAAATAAATAAATAAATAAATAAAACCGGAAAAAACCAAAAAGTGTTTTTACTTCAGTGTTGCCAGCAATGATTGAAGTACCAACTCCATCTTTCCAACAAAAATACAATTCACAGCACTAAACAATGGACATAACTTTTCATTGGACTGACATTCTAAGGGGAAAAAAATTAAAAAGCCTCTTTACCTAGCAGCATTAAATAAATGTCATCTTCTTGTGGGACAATGTTGCCATTTTGAGCACATGAAAAAAAGCAGAGTAGGGGACAACCCACTCGGGCCCCCCTCCTGTCCCTCTCTTGGACAGGAGCTGTCTTTCCCTCAATAAATCTATTCTGCTCATTAAAAAAAAAAAAAAAAAAAAAAAAAAATTTAGACAAGGCAAACTATGTAATCCCAAGATTGGGGAAGTTGAAGTATTGCCCAGAGTTGGAGGCCAACCTGAACTACACAGCAAGGCACTGCCTCAAAAACACAACAAATAGCACATAAAAGCTGGCATGGTGCACTCTTGGGTCACAGAGACAGGGTTGCAATCTTGAGCCCTTTGGGTAACCTTTCAAGGTTTTTTACTTTTTTCAATTTTAGGGAAGGGTCTACAGGGTGTTCAGGGTCTCACTAGGTAGGACTCTTTGATACGCCTGTTTACAGCCTCCCAAGAGCTGGGATTACAGGCTTGTGCGACCATGCCCAGTCTCAATTGCCATCTCAGTGTGTACCCGGGGGTGGGGCTGGCAAGGCAGGTCTGGGGATTGAACCCCTGGCCCCTGCTCCAGTTTGCAGGTGCTTTAATCTGGTATGTGGCCAGCCCTCAAGGTTTATTTTTTGTGGGACCAGGGTTTGAACTCACAACCTTGTACTTGCCAAGCAGACACTTGTGCCATGGAGTTATCTCCCTGGTACCCTCTCAAGGTTTATTTTGTACCAGAGATTGAACTTAGTACTTTACCCTTGCCAGGCAGATGCTTATGCCACTATCTCCCCAGCCCCTTATCAAGGTCTTCTACAAACTAAAAAAGGGCTAGGAATGTAGCAGTACGAAGATTGTTCAATTTCATGTCCCATCAAAACAGGTCCTCAATTCAGCGGCACACAAACTAAAATTGAAATGATACAGATCAAAATACTTCGTGCAGGGCCGGGCGTGATGGTACATGCCTGTAATCCCAGCACTCTGGAGGCTGAGGCAGGAAGATCAGTGCAAGTTTGAGACCAGCCTGGGCTACAAAAGTGAGCTCAAGGCCAGCCTGAACTGAATAGTGAGACCTGTCTCAAAGACAAAACAAAAAAATCCACACCACTTTGTGCAAGGATAACATGCAAATTCATGTATTATATTAAAAAAACAAAAATACCAGTATCCTGTTTTCAGTACTGGAGATTAAAAAAATTAGGGTGTAGGCCCTGAGCTTATGTCTATAATGCAGCCTTTTTCTTGAGATAGGGTCTCATTAAGCCATGAAGTTGAATGTATTGATATCAAAACTGAGCCTCCTAGTGTATGGGCCTTCCATAGGTGCAACACCTTGCCTGAGAAAAATTGATTTTCAGTGTTGGATTTTAACTCTTTGCTATATATTCCAGTATGTGGCAAGATGTGGACTTCAGTATTTTACTTTAAAAATTAAAACTTAATTGAAATACTGAGCTTTTATTAGCAAGGAAAGGTTTTGGTTGAGGCAGACTCTCACTGCAAAGTTCAGGCTGACTTTGAATTTGTTTCTGTACCAGGGATCAAACTCGGGACCTTGCTTGCCAGACAGGTTCTCAGGCCACTGAGCTCTCTGATCCTGGCCTTGAATTTGTGGGCATCCCGTTGCCCCAGCCTCTTGAACACTAACAAGCATGAACCAGCATGAGCAGTTTTGATTCTTTATAGAACCCTGGTGCTATTTTTCAACGCACCGACATTTTCATTTTAATATACAAGACCTTTAAATATATTCATTCTAAACTTTGGAATCTTTCTTTTGCGGGATGAGTTAGAACTCACAACCTTGCACTTGCCAGGCAGGCACCTGTGCCACAGAGATATCTCCCCAGCCCCTGCAATCTTTTTGTATGGTACAGGGATTGAACTTGGGGGTCTTCCCTTCATCCTATACTACACGCTCTTTTGAGACAGGATCTCACTGTTGCACAGGCTGATCTTGTACTTAGAGCTGTCTTTGCTACAATCTGAGTGTGAGCATAAGGGATGTGCCACTATGCCCACCTTAAAATTACTCTGGTACTAAATTGTAAAAGCCCATGTTCATCTTCAGTCTTTCCAAATCTTTAAGCCATTTACCAATAGCCATGCAAAAGTTCCTCTCAAAACTACAGGGCCAAATACCTCTAGGTCCATATATCAAGTCTCAATTGTAAACAGGAACGTGGGCCTCAGTAACTTAGCAGACTTGAAATCATCTCTAGGGATACTTTTGGAAGGGCCAATTTCCCTGAGAAACCCCAAATCACTCATATTTAAGATAACTTAAGGGTGAGGGCGACTAGGAACATATATATGGCAAAGTAGCTTAATTTTTCCTTTGGGAAAACTCCAAGCAGCATTCATTGAATTTTTTTTTTTGGGGGGGAGGCACCTTATGCTTACTAGGTGGGCACTTATGCAGCTAAGTTGTATGCCTGGCCTGAAGTGCTACGACATTTCACATACTATTAATGAAGAGAATACTATGCCTCCAAAAATATTTAAACAATTCCTTAATATTCACATGTACATGATCATATACTGAAGAAAAACTACTCAACTGTTAAAAGGACGTGTAGAATTTATCTACTCTCATTAGGCTATCCCTTGAAAGCTAAACACCTACTGGAACTTTAAAACTCAACATCCTTAAGATTTTATATAAAAGCTAGAAAAACACTCCACACAAAAAATATGTAAGATTACTGTATTTCCTTTTAAGAGGAACGTTTTAACATTATTTTTTACAGGTGTCAACCAACCTTTTTTCAAACTGGGCACACATCAAATCTAGCATCATGGGAGATTTATTGTGCAGCGAAACTTTTTAAACTATCAATACAAATGCCAGGAATACTACATAAAACATCCACAGGAACTTTTATCAGCTTGTTTTTGAATAGTTCACAAACATTTCCTACATAATCCAACATACAACAGAGAAATGGTACATCTTTTTCTTGCAATTTGCATACAATGGAAAAACATGTATATATATTTATACAAAGTTTAACTAAGACACTAGGTTGACAGTTTATTAAGTCTATAGGTGAGAAATGTAATAAAAATAATCAGAATTTATTCAGCATCCATCACTACTTCCATAACCAAGTGTTATCTTAATAAAACCCACTGCCAATTAGGCTCCTGGAATATACTTATATTGTTTTTTCAATTTGTAGTACTGCTGCCCACCTTGGTTCTTTACAACAGAAAACTGCTGAAAAGTAGGGGCAAGCATTTATAAGAACAAAAATCTTCCAGCTTATTATAAGCATGATATGTATGATGGAACTTCTTCCCAAGCAACTGAAACCATCAAGAAAATACCAGAACTGAATTTGCCAATATATTTTGCCTGTATCTAAGAGAGATACTGTACTTATTTCCAACAGAGGAGCTGAAAATCAAACTTAGTGTTTAGTTTAGGGGTGCATTGGGAAATTCAGCCACCATTTGAAAATTGACTGTATTAAAAAAAAAAGAAAAAAAAAGAAAAAAAAAAAAAAGACCACCAAAATAGATTCACTAAATTTATTTTAAAAATCATAAAACGTTTCTTACAAAAGAGCATTACATTCTGCACACTGCTCTGAACAGATGCCAGGGACATGTGGACTATTGTTACTTTCCGCCCTGTCCCACCCCCCAAATGTTTACAGTGACCACACAAAGCAAGGTGTTCACAATAGTTACATGGGGGGAATTTTTTTTTAAACCACCAACAATGAACAAAAAATAAAATTCACTCACTCTGCTGCTGTTTTAAAATTTCAATGTTAGTTTTTGCACACCCTCCCCCCCAACCCTGTTTGTAAGGAACTAAAACATTACATCTGGTGAACAGCAAAGATTTCACTACACCTCAAATGCAGAACACCTATGAAGCAGAGGAATGTTGGCTTTTTAAACAGAAGCAGATAAAAAAAAAAAAAAGATGCAGGACTCCTTCAGTTCTTCACTAGTCTTAGAAAAACTTTCCAGAATACTGCTTCACACTATAAAAAAGAA
>PVKN010009230.1:0-24038 GCA_004027915.1 Capromys pilorides
TCCCCTCCCACCCTCCCTCCCTCAATCTTTGTAATTTTTGGGAAGGATCTACAAAGTGTTCAGGGTGGGATTGGGCCTTTAAATTTGGGGTGTCTGATTTTTTTTTTTCTTCAATTAAAAGAGTGTTTCTTGATGTTACAGTGATTTTTGTGTGAGCCATTCAGAACCTTCTTTGTGCCTCAGAATAGTTTAGATGTCTGTCTCTTGAGGCTCAGAGTGTTGTGACAGGAAGCACAGGCTTTCTGGTGCCAGCACGAGTTGCGCATTGTGCTTCACCAGGCACTGTGAGGCTGCCCTCACAGCTGTACTTGCTGCTTTGGTCTGCAGCAAGTTTACCCACCGTCACAGCCCTATGATCCAGTGTCCCTCCTGTGTGTGGACTGTCCCCTGGTGGGAGAACTGTGCAGCTCCAAATACTTAGGCCTGGATTCTTTTCCAATTACCATTCTTGTTTTTCTTAGCTTCTGGTTTGCTGTAGTTCTCTGGAGAATTTAAGGTGTTATTGGGAAGATATGCTCTTATCTCTGATTGCATTGTGTTGCTGAAAGTTCATAAAACAGTTTCCAAGCCTCAGAAAGCTTGAGAATTGCCTGGCTTGGAGAAATGCTGCCCCATGGTATTGTGCTGTTTTTGTTGCTTTCAGGCAACAGTAGTTTTCTGTTTACTTTATCCCTTTTCTCATCCCAAACATGCTCATGTCAGTATTCTCAGCTCTTGAATAACTATGGAATGGCTGGGAAGGAGAAGTATTTGAGACTTTCACAGAACTTCCTGCTTTTTACAAGCAGGAGGCCAGACCTGTGTTATTTGTCTTCTCTTTCAAACCAGAATTGTGATATTAGGTATTAATTCATTTATTTTAGGACATGGTGTTGGAGAGGGAGTCTCAGTTCCCAGACTCTTCCCCTAGAGGGCATGCTCCCTTATGACTTGCCAGGCCCTGATGGTGAACAGGAAGTACAGGCGGCCCCTAGCGGGCAGACCAGAGTCCGTTGCTCCAAAAAGGAGCTGATTCACACATCTGTGGAGTTTATTTTCTTAGCCTTATTTTGAATATATGTAACAATGGTGAATGTTTGACTACAGTCCTTGAGTGGTTTTCTCCTTTAGGGTAATGGAAGGTAGTGCTGTTTCCTGACTCTCCGCGTGCCATTCTGGTAACAAATGTCCTGAGAAGAAGCTGCAGGAGTAGTTTTAATGCCGTGTCATCTAGATGCAGTAGCACATGTTGTGTGTTATGTTCTGTTGCACTGAAATTTGTTTTCTGATTCTCTGTGCAGCTCCCTCCATACAGCGGAACAGCTTTGTGTGGCGCTCAGGCTGCGGATGAACTGCCTGACGGTAAGCTGGTCTCTCTTCCTCTCTCGCTGAGCACTGCTGTGTGTGCCAGGTGGGCAGGCTACCAGCAGATGCTGTCTCTTGGCTCAGACTCTGGAAAGCAGCGTTTACTTTCGGCTTGTGGTGAACTGGAGTAGACTCAATCCCTGGAGCACTCTGTTGGGTTTGCTCTGTACCTCAGAAGTGCCAGGCAGTGAGATTCAGCAAATTCTTTTTTCTTAGCAGTTCTCAGTGCTGCAGGTATGTCACTTGCCGTCCGTTGACATAGCCATGAGCGTAGGTTCTGAAGGGGCTGCCCTGTGTTGTTGCTGTACCACCTGGGCCCAGGGTGGCTATCTTGGAGCTGTGTGCTCCTTATACCTGAGCAGCCAAGGGCCCTCCTTTTCGAAGCTTACATTCCAATCTGGTGAGATAGCTCAGTGGTCTGAAGTGCCTGCTTAGGCAAGCTTAGGCAGGTGCGAGGGACTGCAGTTTGATCTCTGGCACCACATACTATGCCAGTACTGCCCTCAGGGCAGGTTGAACACCCCCCCCCTCCCCCCCAGCTTGTACTTATGTCCCGTCTGTCACAGGCCGCCTGGGAATTCAGGTGACCTCAGCTGGGTGGACTGCCAGGCTGGCTGATGATTATGGAGGCGTCGCCATTGGTATGCTGTCTACACCCTGTGCTAGTGCACTCCAGCACTCTGGCTCATAGGAAGGCCCTTGTGGGCTGTAGAGTAGCTGGGGGGAAGTGTCTTCTGTGGAAGCTGGAATTTGGAAACTGGGTTTAGTGTGGTCAAACTTGGGAAGAGTTTACAGTCTAGGTTTAGGTACAAGCTTAAAGAGATTAACCAAGCCTTTTTGCACAGCAGAATCAATTTTTTTTTTTTTTTTTTTTTTTAGTAGCGTCATGTCTTAGTTACTCTTCTGTTGTTGCTGGGACAAACACTCAACACTCAAATTAGGGAGGGAAAGGTTTATTTGACTTATAGTTACTGGAGGTTTTAGTCCATATTCAGCTGGCTCCAAGGGAGGGTGGCACATGGCAGAGAGCAACTTTTCAGGGTGGCAGCAAAGAGCAAGAGCAAAGGGAGGAGTAGCAACAGCTCAAGCAGCTAACTTCTCCTCCTTCTTTACATTGAAATGCAGATTACCTGCCCAAGGCAGGTGCAGCACCCATTCCCTCAATAATCAATCACAGGCGGGCGTGGTGGCACGCACCTGTAATGCCAGCACTTGGGAGGCTGAGGCAGGAGGATCGGTGTGAGTTTGAGACCAGCCTGGGCTACAGAAGTGAGCTCATGACCAGTCTGAACTGCATAGCGAGACCCTGTCTCAAAAAAAAAAAAAGACCATATCATCATCATCATCATCATCATCATCATCATCATCATCATCATCACCACCACAAACTCCAGAAGCCCTCCTTGACTGCATGAGGCTTTGTGTGGGGCATGTACACACAAACCATAACACATCAGTTTTGTAAGAAGGAGTACTATGGGAGAACATAACAGGACAGAGCAAAATTCACAGCAGCCTAGGATGACCGATAACAATAAATGAAGCTCTAGGGACCTGCAGCCAGCCAGTCAGCCTTCCAGCTGCCTCTTCCCCTGTTGAGGTCCGGCCTGGAGGCCCTTCTGCACCTGTGCAGGTCCCTGCTGTCTTCTGGGCTGTGCACTTGGACACAGGCCACACTCGGGTGTGTGTGCTTCTAGGCGGCCCACAGATTTCATTCACCTGGGACTCCTGTGTGATTCCTAGTTCTGGGAGTTGGGAATCCCCAACCCCATTCTTCCCATCTTCCAGGCTGTGTCCCTTTTCAGTCATTGTTTCTTGACTCTGTCTGCATTTTCTCTTCTCTTCTGCCATAGTCCATCTTTTCACTCTGCTGAGAGCAGCTGGGATTGTCGCCTGCTGACATGCTTCTTGACAGGCCCACCAGAAGGACCGTTGCTCTGAAGCCTCTGGCTTACCCGTCGTATCTTGGCTCACTGTGTGTCTCACAGCACCTGGCCACTCGCTATCTGGTTGTGACTCTGTCTGCCTTGTCTTACACTGTACCCAGCCGGTTTTGATGTCTTGTCTGTCTCCTGCACGGTGTATATCCAGAGTGTTGGGAGCCCTTGGTGCATTTGTTGGGTGGACGCTGTAAAATGCTTTGTTGTGCTGCAGCTCACCAGTGCCAGCTACTGCAGGCCGCTGCAGGGGGATTCACGTGGCATCACCTTTTGTGTGTCTCCCTTTTTCAGACAGTTCTGAAAGATTATTCTCACCCATTCTATCCAGTTATCGCTCAGGTTTTACTGACCTCTGGCTTCTGATTAAAATGTCCTGTGCCTAGAGGATTATTTTATAAAGATGTTCATGGCTTTATCTCACCCATTTTTTGAATTGTTATCCACTGTTGCTTAGTAAAAATAAACTCCCCAAGCAAAGATCTTGCCTTACTAATTAATCTCAGTTTCCCACCTACCACTCAAGCTAGCCACTGTGTATTGCAGTGAGCACCCTTTGAGAAATGCTGCCCTCGGGTGCTCCCTTCCTGAGTTTATTCTCTTTCCCTTAAAAAAAAAAAAAAAATAAAAATAAAACTGTTGTCAACAGGACCTGAGCATTTCTTTTGTCTTTCCAGAGTACTGACTGGCTGCTTAGACATGTTTGCCAGGTGTAATTCTAGGGCTTGGGAGTGAAGCAGGAGGATTGCTGCAAGGGCAAGGCCAGTATTTTGAATACATAGTGAGACCCTGTGTCAAAACAATACAGCCACAACCAAAAAGAGCTATGTTGGTAGGCTTCTTTCATTGCTCTGGCCTCCTGATTGGGCTGTTGAGTTCCCAGCCTGCAGTGCGTGTGTGTCCATTGTGATTGTTCTTTGTAAGAGAGGGCCTGTCCTGGCTAGGAATCTGCTTTCTAATAGTGTACCCAGTGTGTTGGGCAAATGTTTTGGAAGTGGCTGTGACAGAGTAAAAAAGTTCCGTTCATGTCCCTTCACTTTCTAAACATTCTATGCTCAGATAAGATTGGGAGTTGAGACTGGAAGCCCTGTCTGTGTTGGAAATCATCCGTCTTGCACAAGCTGCACAGCACGTTGCCTGCTCATTCTTAATGTGATTTCCCACTGTATCCTGGTCCCAAAGGCAACCCCCAACCCCCAGCACTTCTCAGGCCATTCATTTCAGCTCAGGTAGTGCGCAACTCCAGTCACAGGAACTAGAAGGGCCTGGAGAAGATGCCAGCAACCCTAGTTGTACAGGCACTCCTGTACTGCTTCATAATAGCAGCTTAATAACCAAAGCTCTCCTCCTGCCAGGTTGTTAAAGGAATTGGTCATGAACTGGGTGCTTGTGTATAATATGTACACTGCAACATTCAGAACAAAGAACTTGTCAAAGGAAACACCAGCTTGATGCCTTGCCTTGCCTTGCCTTGCCTTGCCTTTCTATGACTTTTCTTTCCTTCCTTCTTCTTTCCCTCCCTTCCTCCCTTCCTCTTTTGGTACCAGATACTGAACTCAGGAACTTGGGCTTGCCAGGCAAGCACTTATTCCACTAAGCTATCTCCGCAGCCCCCACATAATTCTCAGGCACAGGACTATAATTTAAAACACGGACCCATATGGTACAGTACAATCAGCAAAGGTTTCAGTACTGTATAAACAAGGTGTGGCTGCACAAAAAAAGACACGGAGGCTGTATAAGCAAGATGTACAGAACCGTACCATAACAAGCAGGTGTTAAACAGGTTGTTAAACAAGGAGGATCTGTAGTAACTAATACGTTAGCTTTTCTTTGGTGATTCTTTTAGAAGTAAGAACACAAGAAATAGTGTCCAGAAGAGTCAATATCCTTTTGGTGGCAGCACATGTGACCTTGCTACTCAGTGTAATCATCCTCTGTCTTCTTCCAAGAACTCTGTGGACTGGATTGAGCCTCTTGCCCCAGCTGTGAGGTCCAAATGCAGGAAGACTCAAGAGACTTGTGTTTAGTCCCATCCTCCTCCTGTGCACTAGTGCCACATAACTGATAACCCCTCCCACCCTGCCCAAAAAAGGCTTCTAAAGCCCTTTCAAGGGACAGAGACAGTGTGTTAAGGCATCTACAGTAGAAGGCCATTCTTTAGTAGTATGATTCTTTAGTTTTTCTTTGCCTGCTCAGCTTGCCCCAAGGGCAAGGCTCGCGTGACATGTGGTACCTGGGATCGGACCACAGTCCCCTGCGCCTGCCTAAGCTTGCCTAAGCAGGCGCTTTAGACCACTGAACTATGTATCACCAGCCCTAGCAGTATGATTCTTTACTTGAAAGTTGTGCCTGAAAAAAAAATAGGACCCTTATGTTACACTTAAAGGTATCTTTGGTTAAATCCCGAGGCACAAGTCCTTTTAACTTCAAACCTAGAACCTCTTCATCAAATATGCAATAGCACCATTGCTCCAAGTCCATTGAGTCACAACTGATTCTGGTATTCTAATTTAGAAGATATGAACTGTGACAAAAATATACATGCTAGCATGAACGAAATATATAGATTTTGTTCACCGTGAAGAAGTATTGAAAATTTCCTGAGAAGTTTTTTCACATTATGGCCGGCTCAGCCTACCCTGGGGATGGGGCTGGTGCAGCATGTGGTGCTGGGGATCAAACCAAGGTCCCTGTGGTTGCCTAAGCAGGCGCTTTAGACCACTGAGCCATCTTGCCGGCCCCCGAGAAGTTTTTAAATGTTTAGAGTCCACATTTATCTTTCGGTATTTTGGGAAGTATCTTCACTACTTACAAGTTAGTCAGTGTGAAATCATTTAGAAGCTGCTCATACCTGGCAATAGGAGGGCCGCTTCCAGACCTGACTTAGGACAGTCTATGTAGCCCTCATCTGTGCAGGCTTCCAGGTCATTTGCGCCACAACACTTAGGTTGCACTAGCGAGAGACAACTGGCACCATGTTCAGGGTCCGCCAGCCATGCCCTTTATAAAGCTTAGTTTTCCAAAATGCTTATTCCCTCTCGCAAGCGTAAAATAAACTTTGTAGTAGAGAGTTGTCTTTTTTTGTTGGTCTTTTTGAGACAGGGTCTTGCTATGCAGTTCAGACTGGCCTTGAGCTCACTTTTTTAGCCTAGGCTGGTCTCAAACTCACACTGATCTTCCTGCGTCAGCCTCTCAAGTGCTGGGCTTACAGGCATCACCATGCCTGGTCGAGAGACCTTTTGAGTGCCATGTGCGCCCTCATTGAACCCAGGTGAACATGTGCTTCCCCCCATTCTGCTTCCCCTGAGTAGTGGTGTTTTAATTAGGACAGATTTATTTCAGTTTCTGTCTTCTCAAAGTTTTTGTTAATTTCCTAGAGAGTTAAAGATGGCAAGCTTGTGTTTTTCAAAACCCAAATTAAATATAATTTTAGATACTATTTTTAGCAAATTATACAGCATAAAAATGAAATGTTTTATTAGAAAATAACCCCTTTTCAGTTTTCAAAAAGAAAATGACTTGTTTGTACTTTTATAGTCTATAGATTGCTATCTTAGTGGGAGATTTACTAACTGTTCTCTTTCTAACAGGACAAGAGTATCAGAGAATTGAGTTTGGTGTTAATGAAGTAATTGAGTCAGGTGACACTCTGCCGAGCGCGCCAAGCTACAGTATTTCAAGCACATTGAACCCTCAGGCCCCTGAGTTCATTCTTGGTTGTACAGCTTCCAAGAAGACCCCCGACGGACTAGACCAGGAGGTGACCTCCGTCCCCCTCGACCGCCCATACACGGGCCCGGGCCTGGCCCTGGACCACAGCTCACATGCTGAGGCTGAGGCTTTGGAGAACACTAGTGGCCCAGGTGGCCTGGGACAGAGGGAACGCAAAAGGAAGAAGAAGCGGCCGCCAGGGTACTACAGCTACCTGAAGGATGGGGGTGATGAGAGCGCTTCCTCCGAAGCACTGGTCAATGGCCACGCCCACTCAGCAGGCCCCGGCGGGGCGGGTGCTGAGGATGCCGAGTTCATGGGAGACATGCTTCCACCGCTTTCGCCTAGGACTTGTGACAGCCCTCAGAACTCCACGGACTTTATCAGTGACACTGTGCCTGACGGTCCTTTCCCCAGAGCTCTTGACAGCGCTTCGAGGACCGTGGGGCAGCCTGAAGGCTGCCGTGGGACTGACTTTGTCGAGCAAGCCTGCTTCCCTGCAGAGCACCTGCTAAGGATAGCTGTGGCTCCACCCTGCGCTGCTACCAATACTACTGAGAACCTTGGTGTCGCCAATGGACAAGTACTTGAATCCTCAGGTGTGGGTGCAGCTGCCAATGGGGAGTTGCACACTGTGGAGAGCATAGACCTAGACGCAGCCAAGCTGGACCACGTGTCCCCTCCCGCCAACAGCGCCGGCTCCACGCCCATTCCCATTAGCCAGCCCGCCAAGTCCTGGGCCAGCCTCTTTCATGATGCTAAGCCCTCTTCCTCCTCTTCTGTGGCGTATGTGGAAACTAAGTGTTCCCCTCCTGCCCCATCTCCCCTGGTCTCTGAAAAGCAGGTTGAAGTCAAAGAAGGGCTTGTTCCAGTATCAGAGGACCCCGTAGCCATACAGATTGCAGGTACTGTGAACCAGGTACAGGCTGAGTACAGAGCTCAGCAGCTGGCAAGTGGGCAGTTCCTGAGGCAGGTGGGGCTCAGGCGGTGGTGGCAGATGGTGCCCATAGCGACAGATCTTTGGGATGTGAATGGCAATGGTTAAAGAGCTCCTGTGTCTTAAACATTGTTTAACTCCAGTCATTGAAGCAACCAAATGGGAGGAGAGAGATGTCATACCTTAAGAAAAGGAAAAGAAAAATCCATTTCCATTACAAGCCCTTTTCTATTTATAAATTCCCTTTCTGTTTCTTATCTCTTGTTCAAGCAGTTCTGTGCCACTGTCTGACTGTATAACCTGTCCTGTGTTAGAGCTGTTGTATACCTTTGATGCCATGGTCCCTGTTTGTATTTACTTTGTATTGTTGTTTTTTAATTTCGTAAACTGTAAGAAAGTACTTGTGAATCATGTAGCATTTTTCCTTCGTAATAACTTTTGGGTTGAATAGATGGATTTTACTTAGTTTTAGGACACCATGGTCAGCTCTTGACAGGAAAAGGAAAATTACAGACGTTCAGCCCAAAGCTCACACCTTCATGAATGGTAAGACAGCACAGCAGCATGATGCATAATCTGTTTAGGGTGAAGCAGGGGATCAGCTTCAGCAGGCTCTGCTCACCCACACCCGAGCAGCAGCGGAGCCTGTGGGTCTGCGTCTGTGCTCTGCACTCTGGCTCACCGTGGGCGGTGGCCTGCTCTGGGCGCAGCAGTGAGTGAGCACGCCCTTGCAAGTGGGCGGTTCCATCAGCAGTCAGATGCTTTCTTCTGGTGTTGGTAGTGCGACAGATACTTCTGTTTTGAGGCATTCCTTATACAAAGTACATTATTTTGAACCTTTGTTTTCTGGGATTGTTTTAAAATGAAATAACAGGGCAACCAACCATTGTAATTTTGAGTTACACTTTTAAAAAATGTTTGATTGATGTGGTACAGGGTTTCACTACGCAGTTTGGACTTGTAGTGATCCTCCTATCTCAGACTCCCCCATGCTGGTATTACAGGCATGTACCACCACATCCAGCTTTAGGGCCAGCACAGCATGCCCAGTGTTGTGAGGCTGACATGGCATACAGAACCAGTGATTGAACCTGGGTCCTTGTGCTTGCCAGACAGGCACTTAGACTGCTAAGCTATCTGCCCAGCAACACTGCCCCTTTTAATTATGTACATTAAAATCTAATGAGTTTGAAGCCAGATGTGGTTGCACCCTCCTGTGGTCCCAGGACTCTTCAAGGGTAAGGCAGGAAGATCGCGGGTTGGAGCCTAGCATGGGTGGCTTAGCAACTTTGTGACACCATTGCAAAATTTAGAAAAGGGATGGAGATTCAGAGCAATGCAGAGTTCAGTGTTCAGTACCCATCCCTCCCTCCCTACGTTACCCCTCACATACGTACACGAAAGAGAAAAAAAAAAAGATTTTCAGATCACCCATTCACATGTTTTCATGGGAGAGGAAGCTTGTCCTCAGACTGTCCTTTTTTTTTTTTTTTTTTGCGAGAGTCTCACTGTAGTCTAGGCTGTCTAGAACTCCCGGCAGTCCCCCTGCTTCAGCCTCCGGGTGCTGGAATTACAGGTGTGTGCCACCCTACCTGGCCCTAGGACTGTTCTTTGGTTTGGTTGTGTATATACCACGGAGGTGCTCGCTGTCCCCCATGGGCAGGGATTCTCAGGTTTTCTGTCATACCTCTTAAAGTCCAAAGTAGCATGGCATCAACAAGGCAGTGTACCCGAGTTATGGAGATGGAGGCACAGCCCTGTCCTGACCTTGCTGTCTAGCCGGCTCACTTGCTATGCCATTGTCCTTGCTCCTATCTTGTGGGGCCCTGCCATGTGGTACCAGCATCTGAGAACCCAAAGACAGCCTGTTTTCCGTGGTTGCGGTATGTCCAGGCCACTTTGCTGTACCCCACTTGATCAGGCGGCCAGCAGAGCAGTCTGTGTCCTTGCCCAGTGATAATGGTCAGGAAGACTGGGAGAGCATTCGGGACAGGAAGCAGAAGAACACAGACTGCGCCCCCAGCCAGTGACCGAGCCCCGAGGACGAGCCAGCCCTGCACCTTGGATTGGTGTGGATTTTAAATGGTAATATGACCTCTGAGTGCTCATTTTAGGAAAACAGGCTTGACACTGGGGGTCTCCACCCTCAGCCCTGTTTGTTTTTGTTTTGCAGCGCTGAATTGCTAAGTTGCCCAGATGGGGCTGGACCTCGAGATCCTCCTGCCTCAGCCTCCTGTAGGCATGTAGCACCATTCTGGCTAGGAAAACAAATGTGGATACCTGAAAATACATGCAGACATAATCTTAGCGTGTAAACACATCAAGTTCATAACCTCACTACTAGAGTTTAGAAATTATTTGTGTGTCAAGTCACTGGGCAACACTTATGAGCTCAGTATAAAGTCTTGAGACGAAAGGATATTAAACAGCTTGGCATTCCTGTATGTCCACAGATTGTGTGAAGAAATTAAATTTGAATTTAGCCTTTTCTGTTACAGAAGTGAGGGCTCCCAAGTCACTTTGGCGACTCTTGCTAGTGTGGCCCTTGTTCTGGGTTGCTTCGCCAGCTCTTGCTAGAAATGGGTGGAGGCAAGAGGGCATAACGTTGTGTCCCTGTGACCTCACTGCTTCCCTGGGGACTTGGAATATAGGGCTGGTGGTCAGGAGGTGGTGTGTGGAAAAAAGGTTGTTACTAAGTCAGCTCTGAGGGTTTCCCCTTAGAGGAGAGGCAAGAGATAGGACCACAGCAGAGCTCTGGGACAGTGTCAGCCCAGGCTAGCCAGCCCTTCTCTCCTTTGGGGCCCCCTCTCCTCACTTGAGTCTCCTGACTCCATATAATTACTGTGCCTATTGGACTTCGACTAGAGGTGAAGTAGTCGATGGAAGTGACAATCCACGTTGTCAGAGTGATCCTGGAGACCTGCACTCACTTCAGCTTGTCTACAAGTCCTGGCTTGGGAAATTTAACTGTAGAACTCACTGTTGTGATAGGTCACTTCGGTAACTGTGGATGTTGACTCGACAGGAATTCATGTTTTGGTTCTTTGGAGGGTTGGGGGGGTTGGTTTCTTAATATTTGTTTTTATGGGCCAGGGAGATAGCTCAGCAGCATAAACACCTACCTGGCAAGCGCTAGGTCCCAAGTTCGATTCCCAATACTGCCAAAAGTTTTTTTTTTTTTTTTTTTTTTGTATTTTTTTAATTTTAATTTTTATTTTTTTGGTCTTTTTGTTTTGTGGTACCAGGGATTGAACTCAGGAGCCTGTACTTGTCAGGCAAGCACTTATTCCACTGAGCTATCTCCCTAGCCCTTTTTCTGGTCTTTTTGAGACAGGATCTCGCTATGCTGTTCAGGCTGGCTTTGAGCTCACTTTTGTAGCCCAGGCTGCTCTTGAACTCACACCAATCCTCCTGCCTCAGCCTCCCAAGTGCTGGGATTACAGATGTGCGCCTTTCACTTATTTAAACAAAAATCATTTATTGTAGCATTAGGGATTGACCTGGGCCTTACGATAGTGAGATGTTGTCCCACTGAACTGCCCTTTTAAAATTTTATTAGGACAAGCTTCACTAACTTCACTAACAGGCCCAGAACTTGCTGTCTTTCCTGCCTCATGCTGTGTGGGTGTCAGAATGGCCTTTGTCCTCTGTGGCCAGGGAGCATGCCAGCTAGCTCTGTAACATGCTAGGCACTCCAGGAAGAGGCTCAGTGGACAGCATGTTACAAAACAGCTTCAGAGTTTTGGGCATTTGGATTGCAAAAATCTTAGACAAGAGAACACTTAATCTGAATGTTTTTCAGACACTCAATTTGAAATGGAGCTTCATATTCACAAATTGTTGAGAACTTCAAGTTTTAGGAAATTAAGGGTAATTTTAAGATACTTGAAATTGTTTTTTCAGATGCCTATTTAAATGAATTTCTGTTTTCTTTCTCTTCCCTCCCATGTTGGCTCCTCCCCTTGGGACATAAAGGGCTGCACACTGGCGAAGTGCCTGGGCTCTGCAGAGCCCCACGGGTGTCCTGGCAGTGGGGTAGAGCTCCCTTTACACCGTGGGCCACATCCCATATCGTGACCCTCGCCTCGCATGTGGAGGGAGCAGGCAGCAGTGTCAGGGTCGTGTTTTTCTAGTACTGGAAGTTGGACCAGGGCCCTGAGACTAAGCTACATCCCCAGCCCCTTTCTTTTTTTTGTATTTTGAGACAAGGTGTTACTAAGGTGCCCAGCTTGGACTCAAGCTTAGGACCCTCCTGCTTTGGCCTCCGTGCGGACTGGGGTTCCAGCTGTGCACCACCACGTCCAGCCTGAGGCTCTTATTTTTATACCAACAGTGGAATGAATTTCAGTCTAAGTTGTAGAAGATCACTAGAGTTCTTCTGGAATGAGCATAATCAAGGATAATGCAGATTGCCAGTGTCTCTCCTGTGCTCTTTGACAGGGTGCTAAGGCTCGAGAGGAGCAGGGTGAGCACCTTTGCTAGCTGGCCTGTGAGTGGCCCTCAGGTCTCCTATCTCCTTTGGCTAGCGCTGTGTGTGTGCGCGCGCGTGTGTGGTGGGGGGGTCCTTTGCAGTTACTGAACAGAACACTAGAGGGTGCCACAAGATTTGAATATAGGCTAAAGCCCCTCCCCTTTTGCCTATTCCTCACTGGGTTCCAGGGAACGGGTAGTGTAGAACCAATGGCTGGCTAACCTGTGTATACCTTCTCTGAGTGAATATCGGGAAGAAAGGTTTTTGTAGCTGGCTTTATGTTGGTTTGTTCTTTAGCCCCTCAGAGCTGGAGTGCTGTAGCTGCTGCCATTCACGCTGGTGCAGGCTGCAGCTGTTTCAGAGCCCTAGGACACTCGTTCTTGGCTCTCCTGGCTGGTGGTATCTTTGCCAGAGTGGTTTTTGCTATAACTGAAACTGAGTCCAGAGTACTTTGGACTGTTCATAATCAGGTTTTCGAGTTTGTTACAACAGTTGAGCCACATGTGGTGGTGCACACATGTAATACTAGCACTGTGGGAGGCCGAGGCAGGAGGATCACAATTTTGAGCCAGCCTTGCGAACTTTGTGACTTGGCAAGACCCTGTGTAAAATAGGCTGGGAACCTAATTCAAGATTGAGACCCCGGGCTCGGTCTCAGTGCTGCAGTAACAAAAACAAAGCAGCTTTCCCTCGGAGGGAGCTTTCAGACAGCTGTGCCTGGCCCCGACTGTTTCCCGCCAGCATGTGTGCGGCGTAGCAGCCGTGCCTCCAGGCTGCTCTCACTCCTGCGCCCGCCCTTGAGACGTAACCTGTGAGACCGGAGACCAGAGGGGCCTCTCCCCTGTGTTGGCCTCAGCCGCGGCCACATGGCTCCTCTTGCTCCCACATCTTTGGGACGCACACTTGTGCTCTGCAGGGCTGGGTGTGCTTGCGGGAAAGAAGCACACAACCTGAGTGCCAAGAGGGTTTGTACATGACGTGCTGGCGTCATCTCGGTACCCTACCAGTGCGTAGGCCGGACCTGTGTCACCTTGCCAGGCCTGTCCTCCGCAGCTGCCCATGTTCTTCTCAGATCCCCCTTGGCCCTGGTCCACAAGCTGTGCGAGGGCAGGGCCACCACTCACGTGTCTGCCCAGTGGCTCTGCAGACATCCTGCAGCCACCAGCAGAAATCATTTAGCAAAGCCTCTCTGACAGGAAGGCAGTCAGGGCTAAGTCTTGATGACCACACAAAAACTTAATTATTGCCGTAAAAACCCTGGGAGGTTGGTGGCTGTGATGCAGCTGTGGGATGTGTGCCAGTGCACTAGAGACCTGGCGTGTGTCAGGAAACACCCACGTTTGTGGCAACTGTATCAAATACTTCCTGTTGTGCAGCAAGTGCCAGAAGTGGTAGTGTTGCACTGTGGCTCGAAGGCCTGCGTACATCAAAGACCTCAAGCCTGTGGAAAAAGTAGGTAGCTAAAACCTTGGCATAAAAGGTTTTTCAAGTGGAACCTGCTGTATATTGGAGAAGCAAGTGTGACCTCTGGGTTTAATCAGATCGAGGTTCTCAGGTCAGTTCAGTTGTGTGGCTTCTGAAGTTGGGGCGATCATGGTGTCTGTTCATCAGGGCTGCAAATGATAGCTAGGAGTAAGGCGGGTAAAGTTCCTCGCATATCTCCCTCTCCCACATACATAGGCCCATCTGTGCTCTCCGTTAATGTGTGGGTTTGGGGTTCAGTTTTGCCTGTTGACTTACCCAGGTCTGAACTCTTTAAGAGCTTCGCCTAACTAAGCACATCCCATTGGCTTCTATTGAGCCCACAGGATTTTACTTTCTGTTTCAGGAGAGCTCTGTGAAAAGTATTCCCTGTGCCTCAGAAGAGGAAAGGAGGAAGTGGGGCATGGTGGCATGTGCCGATAACCCGGCACTAGGGAGGCGGTGGTGGGAGGGTTGCTGTGGCGTCAGATGCTGGGCCACATAGTGAGTTTAAAGCCAGCCGGGACTATACGGCGAGACCTTGGGTGTCTCAAAACAAAACGGAAGGAATGAGTGTTTGTGTTGATACTTGATTTTTAGACATGAATTTCTATGTTTGACTTAGGCATATGCCTGAGACCTGCCAGTACAACTGCATCCTGATCATGCTGCCTTACCCTGCAGGTCACAGCAAGTGAGATGTTGCTGGTGGCTTCCTGTACAAAAATGGCATCTAGAGCTGCCGCCTTAATTTTAAAGAGAAAAAGACCCAGTGAAATAGAGTTTCAAGGGCCAGCCAGATAGCTCAGTGAACTAAAGCACCTGGTTAGACAGCGCAGTGGCCGGGTTTCACTCCCGGGCCTGCCCTGACAGCCCCATCCCTGGAGCACGCTGAGACGGTGGTTGAGACTGGGCATGGGCCGTGTGCTTGTAATCCCAGCGCTTGGGAAGCTGAAAACAGGAGAATCACTACAAGTTCTGTCTCCGTAGTGAGAGCCTGTAGATCCTATAGTCCTTGTACTAACAATACATTTTTTAAAAAAAGTTTCAAAACAGGTTAGTAGGACAGTTGCATGAGTTGATACATTACATATTGTCTTCATAGTAATCAGAGTACAAGATACAGGCATGATATCTTGTGTCTGAACAGTTTTGGCACAAAACACTCTTTTCAAGGTCAGAGCCCTTAAGACTGAATAGGGCCCAATTCCAAAGGGAAATTTGAGGATAAAAAGTATGCTTTCCATGAGGAAATTACAGTGTGTGGGACAGTTACCATGTTGGACTATTCATGGAAAAACACAGTAATTAGTCTGTAATGGTTGTCCTCAAAGGACTGTTGTTACCAAGCAGCCGTCAAGCACCTCTTGATGTGTGGAGTGGCAGTTGCTGGGGATATGGACATGAAGGTGCAGGGTCTGCCCTGAAATTCTTTTTTTTTTGTATTTTAGGAAAGGCTCTACAGGATGTTCGGGGTCTCACTACTAGATTGGACTCAGTGATCTGCTTGTTCACAGCCTCCCAATAGCTGAGATTAGAGGCGCGCCACCACCGTGCCCAGTCTCAATTGCCATTGCTGTCTCAGTGAGCCCTGCAGGCAGGGCCGGCACTGCAGGCCCAGGGATTGGACTCTCAGCACCTGCGCCTGCTTGCAGGCACTTTAATCCGCTGAGCTATCTGGCTGGCCCTTGCCCTGAAATTCTTTTATGCGCAGTGTCAGTATCCAAGGGAGTGCAGCGCTGCAGGGGGGAGACTTGCACTTCCAGCTTGCTCTTCAGTACCGGTACAGTGGAGAGTTTGCTTCTCATGAAAATCAGCACCTCTTACGTTTCCTACTTACATACATAAATGTTAGTGTTTTGGGGGAAATATTAGTTAAAAGCCCTTTTATAATGGATGTGCTTGACATAGGATTAAATGAAGCATTACCAGCATGAATTTTCTTCATATGTGTGCTATTTTTGAAGGGAGCTCTAGTTGTCTCCCAACGAGAGCATTTCAATGGATTTAGATTTATTCACTGGATGCCATTAACTTCTTAAATATGTCTCTTCACTTTTTCAGAGTTACTGGAGAACGTAACGCTAATACATAAGCCAGTGTCATTGCAACCCCGTGGGCTGATCAATAAAGGAAACTGGTGCTACATTAATGCTGTATCCTTCTAGTACGCCGTCCCCAGGACCAGTTCACCACAGTGGTTACCTCTCGGTGCATCTGACTTGGTGCAACTTCCATGAGACCACTGGCCTGAATGTTGAATCCAAAAAATTGGGTTTATTACTTGATTTGCGTAATTCACTTATAGACAAGATTATTCCTGACCCCAGTTTTTCCAAACCTGTGCAAAAGGAGGTTTTGTTTTGTTTTTTGTTTTTGTTTTTTGTTTTTTTTACCTGATTTAAGGAATTGGGAAAGTTTTAGTCTCATTAGCATGGTTCCAAATAATAGGGTGGAGTGGCCACTTGGACAGGAGCTTTTGTTCTGACCAATTCAGTGAGTCTGGTTGCATCAAGTTCTTGAATGTGACCCTGACCGCATGGCAGAGCCTCATGCTGACGTCATCAGGCTACAGTCCTGCTGATTAATGGATTACTCCTCTTTGTGTTACTTATCTCCACAGTTCGGCACCCTTGCTCTATGTGGGGTTTGCTTTTTCATTTTTGAGACAATTTCACTGTTCCGTCCTGGTTAGTCTTGTCCTTGTCGCATAGCACAGGCTAGCCTTGGATTTGTGATCCTCTTGCCTCAGCCTCTGGGATCACAGACCTGACCGCGAATTAGGTGACCTGGGAGTTTGTTGTGCCGGTTGCGTTCCTTCACATTCCTTACTGCCGACGTGTAGACGCTGCAGGCCCTGGTCGCCTGCCCTCCAATGTACCACCTCATGAAGTTCATTCCTCTGTACTCCAAGGTGCAGAGGCCTTGCACGTCAACACCGATGATAGATAGCTTGTAAGTAAGATGCTCAGTGCGTGGGGCAGGTGGACTTTCCCCTCTGAGAATTAGAATCAGAATGGTTGAATGGAGTTCTTGACTTCCTGCAGATAAGTTCTGTAGTTCTTTTGAACAAATGTGTTCATGATTTTATGTGGAAGTTACAAGAAATGGAATTAAAACAGTTTGTATTCTCTAGACTTAGTAGAAAACATTGTATTGTTTGCTGGCTTAAACTATACATAGTGTGCATAGAAAAGCATAGAATTTGTGAGTTGTGACAGTGTTGGCAACCTACCATCTGCCAAGAACATTGTAATTAACCTGTCTAGCAGGTAGGGTGTGTTGGGGAAAGCTTGCTGTTTCTAATATGTCCTGCCTTCTTTTTCCCCGAATTCAGTGTACGGCTAATGAACGAGTTTACCAATATGCCCGTGCCCCCGAAGCCCCGCCAAGGTGAGTGCAAGTGGGGACTCGTGCTGCCCTGCATGCTGGGAGTTTGGTCAACAGCTGTCATTGAGTTTGGTGAATTCAGTCTTGTTAGTGACCACACTTGCGCTGTTGGCCTCTGGGGTAAGGGGTAGTAGTAGTGAGGGGGCATCTGCTGCCACTTAAGACATCCTTCTAGTTAGGAAACTCTGTGTCCTGTCTTTGCTGCAGCTCTTGGAGATAAAGTCATGAGGGACATCCGACCCGGAGCTGCTTTTGAGCCCACATACATTTATGGACTGCTGACCGTCATCAAGTCCAGCCTGTCTGAAAAGGTGGGCTGCCCTGGCAGAGCATCTGTTCTCCAGCTCTGGGAGGACTAAGTAGGCTGATGGTGGAGCCCTTGTTGGGGTGAATTGAGAGTGTGACAGTCCTCATGGCTGGACCACGTGGCTTTCACGTGCACCATGCGCTGCTCTGAGTATTGGCCCTGTGAGCAAAATATGAGCTCTGTGGCCTTATTGGAGTCCCCAGAGCTGAGGTCATCGTCCAGGAGCACAGCTGGAGCAGGGTGTCCTGGACCAGTGTCTGGAGACCTGTTCAGCTTGGCGTGTTCTGCCCTGGCAGCTGTGAGGTGTCCTTGGCCCTTCACTCCAGCGGCACAGTGCTGACACACAGGGTGCTGTGTGCAGGGCATGGTGCACCCAGCACAGTTACAGGATGCTGCCTGCTCTCTGTCCTGGAGGTAGCATTGAGTCCGTGCAGGCGTTGAAGTGCCACTTAGGGATCTGGTCAGAGTTAGGGCGGGAGGAAGTGACATTTACCTAAGTGGTGTCCTGAGAAAACTGCGTGCTTCAGAGAAGGATGAGAATCCAGGGCAGCTTCCCGGGAGCCCACCAGGCACAGCCTAACGTAGAAGCCATGTAAATGCTCCTAACACAGGTTTGGGCATTGACTTGAGTTTGCTGTCCAGGTAATAGGACACGTGTGGTGTTTGTCAGGATGCAGCAAGCACAGTTGCCCTCCACTGCCTCTTAAGACAGGAGCTTTGGCCGGTGCTGCCATGTATAGAGACTGCTTTAAAACACAGACCAGCATTCATTGCTGTCAGGGCTTGAGGGTGATGTGGACACTGCAGTCCCTCAGGGTGCTAGATTATTTTGTTATGTATTATTTAGTCTGTAGGATCTATAGGGTCTCACTACACAGATTGGACGCATAGTGATCCTTCTGTTTGTTTTCAGCCTCCCAAGCGCTGGGATTACCAGCATGCCACCATGCCCAGTCTCAGTCTCCATCTCAGTATGGCCTGGGGGTGGGGCCAGCATGGCTCTCAGGGGATTGAACCTCGGTCCCTGCATCTGCCTAAGCAGGCACTTTAGTCCACTGAACTATCTGGCTGGTCCCAGATGTAAAATCTTTAAAACGAACACAGCTTGGAGACAGACAGGGCTTTTCCTCCAGCTAAGCCACCTCACCAAGGGATACAATCCTCCCAGGGGAGTTGGGTGCAGGGTTATGAGCATGGCTGATGAATGTGCAGGCCCAGTGACAGGCTGCCACTTCAGGGGCTTGGCAAGACCTTCTGGAGGCTGAGTCCTCGGGTTGTGCTCTGGCTGAAGCCATGCTGAGAAGCCTCTTTCTGAAGTGACTATAAGGCGCTGAGTTCCCGAGACCATCCTCCAGCGTGGTGATTCGCTGGCAGGACTCTGGCCTCAAGCTGGCACACTGCGGTTATGTTTTTTGTTGTTGTTGTTTTTGGTTTTTTTTGAGACGGTCTCATTATGCAGTTCAGGCTGACCTTGAGCTCACTTTTGTAGCCCAGGCTGGTCTCAAACTCACACTGATTCTTCTGCCTCAGCCTCCCAAGTGCTGAGATTACAGACGTGAGCCACCACGCCCGGCTACGGTTACAGGTTTTTACAACAGCTGGACTCAGAACAAGTCAGGACAGGGAAACGCATGTGGCTGGTCTGGAGGGTTCCCTGGGTTCTGCTAAAACTATCCTGTAGCAAACATCTCCCTCAGCAGCACATGCAGCAGCAAGCACAGGGTGTGGCCTCTCAGGGCATGTTGGCCCTGAGAGCAGATCCACCCCTCCTAGCTAGACCCTAACTTCTGGATGTGCAGAGGGACGATGAGTCTTTAGCCAAACCCACACTGCTTATACAGAGTTTAGGCACAGTTCCTTACCAATTTATGGATGGTGGAATCTTAAAATCCAGATTCCCAGACATGAGCCAAGGCCAGTTCAGTAAGCAGACCGTTGCTGGGAGAGCAGCCCAGCTCGCCGCATGCCCACTTTATCCTTAGCTGTGTGTATGCAGCACCCACCTGCCTGGCTGTGCATGGCTGGTCCATATGGCTAGAGCAGGTGGCCAGGTCCAAGCTGTCCAGAGGCCTGGAGCAGAGCATATAGACCCGTGGGGCAGGCAGGTGCACTCCAGGAGCCAGCCTTGATGAGTCAGTCTTGCAGGCCACGGGGTTAGCGAGCTGACATGTAACTCTGTGTGTGTAAGTCCGCTGCCTGCATCTGTCCAGCTCCTCCCCGTGCTCCGGCCCTCTGCCAGGACCATGCAGGGGTCCAGTGCATGGCTGCTCTGGGTGTGTATAGCAAGGGCTCTTTGTCTTATGTGTCAGTAAAATAGAAATGCAGATGTTACAAATAACCTTACTGTTATTAGCAAGTAATTATATGTATATAGCAGGAAAAAATGCAAAACACAGAAAAATATGAAAAGAAAATTTAAACCCCAGCAGTGCCGGGACCGAATATTTAGCCTCCCACCTCTGCCAGCTCAGCAATCTGAAGAGCCCTCCTGGCAGGTTTATTAGAACTGCTTTACTTTCAGCCCTGAGAGTTTCAGCAGAGGAAGAAGTGCAGTGGTTGTAGACCTGTCCTAGGTTGGTTCATATACCATTGCGATTGCCCTGCCAGGGTCGACAGGAGGACGCCGAGGAGTACCTGGGCTTCATCCTGAACGGACTGCACGAGGAGATGCTGAGCCTGAAGAAACTCCTCTCGCCGGATGGTGAAAGTAGGTTCGCTTCCTGCCCGCTCTGCCCAACCAGCTGTCTAAGTCTCATTTTAAACAAAGGTTGCAGCTCGCTCGTGTGTGAAGTTGTAGCTCTCAGTCCTCAGCTCTGCCCATCAGCAGTCCTCCTTTATTTCTGGAGATGACTCCAGTTGTTTTTACCTTGCCCTTTCTGTACCCTTAATTTAGAGAAGTTGAGACTTACCTGAACCTCCACTGTTGATTCCTTTAGTTCAGAAATGATCACTCATACAGAAAAGCTGAAGGACTAGTGTGTCGAATCCCCATGGGACTGCAGGGGTCTGCCTTGTGAGCGTACCCCCAGTGTTTCTTTCCACACGTGTGCATGCATGTACAGTATGTTTACATCTTCCTAGTTTGCCCCTTAGGGCTAAAGCGTGCACCCCTGAAGATAAGGGAACACTGAGCCTATTTCCCAGGGCTTCTTCCCAGTAGTTGAAACAGCCAGAGCCCGGTGAGTCCAAGGCCTGTGCCTTTGCTGCAGAGTCATCTTGACGTGGTGCCAACACCCCGAGTCTGTCTGTAGACCTGCAGTGGACACGACTGTCCGGCTGGTTCCCAGGCCAGCCTGGCTGGTCTGTGCATGAGATGTGCTCGTTGGTGGGTGCACGAGCAGGCCCTGTCCTTTCCTTGCAGAGCTCATGGTTTCAAATGGGCCCAAAAGCCTCTTGGCTGATGACGATGAGCAGGAGGACCAAGGCGAAAGCAGCGAGGAGGAGTGGGAGCAGGTGGGACCCAGGAACAAGACATCAGTCACCCGGCAGGCGGACTTCATTCAGACTCCCATCACAGGCATTTTTGGCGGCCACATCAGGTCTGTGATTTTCTGAAGTCACTTGGTATTTGCTTGTTCAGAGGTTTTGCCGTCTTGCTAGCACAGGAGGCATGAGCTCTGTCCTGCCACCTTGCGCCTCGGCACCGTTGCCTGCTGTTTGCTGGTCCTCCCTCCTGCCTGCGGGCACCACCACCTCAGGCGCCGCTCGGGACCTGTGAGCCCCTGTTGCTCCAGCTTCAGCCGTTCACTGCCACAAGTGAGAGAGCAAGCTAACTGCACTGCTGAGGGAGCGTCGTGGGCCCAGCAGGGCTGTTCTGCCTGTTTCCATGACTTACCAGTTCACAGCACGAGATCACAGCACAGGCACTCGGGGATGGTTTCTGCGGAAAAGCAAGCGGCGCCTTCAGCTCATGTAGTCGCGCCTTCTGCCGTGTGTCCAGAATGCCCACTGTCTGCTGGCTCGCCGAGTTGCCTCTGCTCGCACTCGCTGCTCCGCCCGCCTGCGGTGTGTCCTTTCTCTAGGTTGCCCACCTGGTGTCTGAGTGGCTCTTTCCCTCTGACCTGCCCCTGTCCCGGGTGGTCACTTTTATTATGCACTTGGCCTTTTTGAAAAGATTGCATGTGTGGTGTGCACATACTGTTTTCCTGTGTTCAGCTTATTTCACCTGGCATGATGTCACCAGCTGTGCCCATTTGTGATAGCAGCAGGATCTCCTTTGTAGGGCTGAAGCCACTCATGGTACCTAGATGCACACCTTGACTCTGGCACCTCTGGAGCTGTACATTTCAGGGCTTGGCAGACACAGCCCTGGGATGTGTGGTGTGCACAAGAAGGAAAGTGGGCAGGCCGGCGAGCAGCCGTGGGGTGACTGCCCTTGGATCCACAGGCTCACGGCCTGGTATGTGGACTGCTGGCACACTCCTGTGGGAGATGGAGACGAGGGGAGAGCGAGACCGCTGGTTCTTTTCATGGGAGGAGTGTCCACAGATGGCCACTGTATCCAGAGACTCCAAGTCTTACCTCCTAACCAGTTCTAGAGTCCATGCTGGACAAATTTGGCCTTGAGTGGTCTGCCTCTGACAGGCCTTTGTGCCGAAGTTTGTTGTTTCTTTATGAAAAAATGTAAAACAGCTGGATGTGGTCATGCATACTGGTAATCCAAGCAGTCAGGGAGGCTGAGGCAGAAAGATTGTAAGTTCAAGCCTAGTCAGCAACTTAGTGATTTAGCGAGAGCCTGTGGGTTGGAGATGTAGCTCTGTGCGAAGGTCCTGGGTTCAATTCCTGTACTTCCCCCATGCCCAAGTACAGCAGAGGTAAGGGATTCTGACAATTGAAGCTCTTTTTAAACCACTAAGCATGCCCCTTTGTGCATCTCAGTTGAGAGATACTCCTGTAAAACTCAGGGTTCCCAGGTAGGCCAGCATTCTCTGCAAAGATAAAAATCACTGACCTCTGAGGCAGAGGGCCGCTTATTTCTTACGCAGCCCCTTACTGGTGTCCTCATTGCTTCGTGTGGCCCTAGAGAGCTGCTTGCTCCGAAGTCTGTGTTCTCAGGAGGCCCCGCACTGTCCCATCCCAGTAGCCCAGCCACTGTGTTCTGCTCACCAGCCAGGCCACCGAAGTAGAACCCTTCTGAGCTCTTGCAGTGTTTTCTGTTTGAGGCTAAATGAAGCATACCACACATGCACTTTTGTACTCAGAACTTGGAGGAAGAAAAAAGAAATTGAAAACCAACTAAGAAAACAGGTTGAGCTGGCACCCTTCTTGGAAGTGGCAGTCTTTCTTCCTGGAAGACCAGCTTGTTTATCCACACTCTGTCCCCCCATGTGTCATTTTCATAGGGGGAAATATCATTCGCAATGTCCTGTGTACCCTGGCATTTCCTCTGATTTTTAAAATAGGCCGCCATTCTTTGAAAAGATGCAAAGTGCTGGCAGTTTGAGGCCATGGCAAGATGTTCACTCTTGCTAACTGGGGCATTAAATCATTGTGAGGCATGCAGTGCCAGGATTTGGAAGATGGGGCACTTTCTTCCAGAGCACCCAAGTGAGGAGCGTGTGTCAGCAGCAGGCACGGTTGCCAGCCGAGGAGGTGGTGTTCAGCGAGTGTCTCACGACTCAGTGTCTTTTTGGCTTTCGCATTGTCTGCGGTCCTGACAGTGGTGCTGAGTAATCTGATTTTCAGTGTTTATTCCTCTGCTATTGGCTGCTCTTAAGTGAAGCTATCAAGGAGTAGGCTCTTACATTGTTTTTGCTTTTAATTCCTAGGTCAGTGGTTTACCAGCAGAGTTCAAAAGAATCTGCCACTCTGCAGCCCTTTTTCACACTGCAGCTGGACATCCAGTCTGACAAGATACGCACTGTGCAGGATGCGCTTGAGAGCCTGGTGGCCAGAGAGTCTGTCCAGGGTTACACCACACGAACCAAGCAAGAGGTACGGCCGGGGCTGAGCCTGCTGCGTGAATGGCATGGGCACGGCAGTAGGGGCGGGGGAGAGTGAATTTCACTGCTGCCTCTCAGAGCAGATGCTGATTGGTTTGGACTGAACACTCGGATGTTAGCATGGCATGCCTGGGGCAGCTTGCCGGTAGGCACTCATTGTCAGCCACGGAACTTGGGTTCCTGGGCTGGTGACCACCCTGAGCAGTGTTTCCTTTTCTGGCATCTAATCCCACCTCACGAAGTCAGCATCAGCCTGGAGCAGGGCTGAGTAGTTTGTGTATGTTCATGTATGCGGCAGTTTATTTGATTAGTTACAGCTCTCAAACACATCTGCTTTGCGTTCACATAGAGCTCTTCAAAGACTTGGAGGCTACAGAGTCATTGTTTGGAGGCTTTATATTTGATCTGAAAAGGAGAGCATCTTCAAGGCTTTCCTGTTCCCGAGTTAGGGGTGCTGGGTGTTCTGCAGAGGTTGTCTTGTCCATGCTGGGCCGTGGCAGAGAGCCCTGGCATGCTGGGAGATGAGTGCTTTGCT
>PVKN010009231.1:0-10488 GCA_004027915.1 Capromys pilorides
AAAAAAAAAAAAGATTCAAATGTGCTTAAGCATTGGACTCGGAGGAAACCTACACCTGGGGAGACTATCTTGTGGTCATTCCTTCACTTTTTCTCTTCTTTCTTCTCATCCTCCTATCCCACATCTTATCAAGATTCTAGGGTGGTGGAGGAAGTTGCTGGCCTGCATTTTTTTTTTTTTGTCTTTTATTTTTTTATTTGAGACAGGGTCTCACAATGCATTTCAGACTGGCCTTGAGCTCACTTTTGTAGCCCAGGCTGGTCTTGAACTCACACTAATTCTCCTGCCTCAGCTCCCAAGTGCTGGGATTACAGGCATGCGCCACCACGGCCCAGCTTTTTTTTTTTGCCTGCATTTCATAGAAGAATTTCAGTGAAGTGTGCAGAAGTGAAAGACAATGAAATAATAAACTGAACGATTTCTGGGCCAGGGATATAATAGTTTCTGGTATAGCACCTGCCTGGCAAGTGCAAGGTCCTGAGTTTGATTTCCAAGTAGCAAAAAAAAAAAAAAAAAAAAAAGAGGGGGTCCTGTTCCATCTTCCTCACCACTCTACAGGGTTCTGGATAGGCTCCAGTACTTACATACTACATCCTATCTAGCTCTATTGGCCCCCAATGGGTGGGATTCCCCACTCCCATGAGTACTGAACCTAGGCCCTTGCAATGAGCTACATCTCCAGTCCTTTTTTAATGTTTTATTTGTAGACAGCTAAGTCACTAAATTGCCTGGGCAGGGCTCAAGCCTTCCTGCTTCAGCCTCCTGCTGTCACATGTATACCACCATGCTTGACTGATGGCTGGGATTCCTGACTGCTGTGTCACCCAGGCCTAGCATCTGGTCACAAAGTCAACATGTTATGGTTTGTGCCTAGATGTCTCTCTGAAGATTCAGGCAGTCCGGGGTGGGCCTCTACTGGTGTAGCACTCACCAAAATTTTAAAACTAAATCATTTGTTTCTAGCGTTGTGGACAGCTGAATTAGACAGAAATATTATAGGCAGTCAGACAGGGCCAGGCCCTCAAGGAGGACATGGAAGACAAGGTGACTTTACAATGAGAGACAAGACACTCCTCTGCCGTGGGCCAGATCTCAAGACAAGAGTAAACAAACACAGCTACATACTTCCCTAGGGATGGGCATCAGGGATTGATACTCTTAAGTAGGTATCAATCACCTTGAAAGAACCTCGAAAGAGTCATGAGCCCAAGCTCAATAGGTGGTGTTCTTACCCGCTTGCTACATGACTTGCCTTCTCATTGGATCCCGATTTTAATCTATTTTACCTGAGCAATGGTGTTTGTAATCTCACTGGTTGACCATAGTCTTTGTCCCACCTCATACCCACCTAAGCGAGTTCCCACATCTTCTCTATAGAAGTCCCTGGAAAAAACAGCTTCCAGGGGACCCCACTTGGGACTCCTCTCCTGTCTCTCTCTGGGTCAGGCGCTTTCTTTCCCTCAATAAATATCTCTGTTCATTACCTCTGTTTGTTCCTCAAATTCACCCTTTGGTTTTAGAGAACACGAACTCGTCCCAGGTACTTTTCAGGTTGAGGATTGGTTTTCCCTATATCAGTTGGAGGTTCACTAGTACTCAGGACTGAACCTAGGGCCTTTCCACTGAGCATACACATTATTATTGTTTTTTATTTTTTCTTTTTGAGACAGGGTCTCATTATGCAGTCCAGGCTGGCCTTGAGCTCACTTTTGTAGCCCAGGCTGGTCTCGAATTTGCACCAATCCTCCTGCCTCAACCTCCCAAGTGCTGGGATTACAGGCATGCACCACCATGCCCGGCTTGTTCATTATTATGGTATGTTGGTTTTAGTTTCTTTTCTTGTTTTTGTGGTACTGGGGATTGAACTCAGGACCTTGCACTTGCCGGACAGGCACTTATTGCCACTGAGCTATCTCCCTGGCCCTCTATCTCAAAATTTAAAAAAGGCTGGGAACATAACTCCTCCAGTAGCAGAACACTTAGCCAGATTAATGGTTCATGCCTATAATCCTAGCAGTCAAGAGGCTGAGGCAGGAGGAATGCCTCAAATTCAAGGCCAGCTTGGACTATATAGAGACCCTATGTCAAAAAAAGTAGCACAGCACATGCCTAGCATGCATTAAGAGCTAGGTTTTATCTCCAGCACTAAAAAAAATAATAATCTTACTTTATTATGTACCACTCATTTGATAATAATAGTATGTTAATTTTTTTTTTTTTTTCCTATTTGCAGCCCTAAGGATTGAAACCAGGAAGCACTGACCCCTATACACAGTTCCCTTCCCCCCCCCCCTTTTTTTTTTTCAGGATCAGGGCTCAAACTCACAAACTTGTACTTGCCAGACAGGCACTTATGACACGGAGCTATGTCCCCGGCTCTACAGTCCCCTTTCTTGTTGGCTTTTGTGTGGTACTTTGGAATTTTTAGACATGGTCTCGATACGCAGTCCAGATTGGCTTTGATTTCCATTTCCCAGGTTTGCATCAAACTCACAATCCGCCTGCCTCAGCCTCTCAAGTACTGGGGTTATAGGCATGAGCCACTGTACCTTGCATGTTATGAAAACTTTAAGAAAAAACAAACTAGGGATTGCATAATAGTGGAACTTCCATCCTAGTCTCATCATATCCCCTACCGAAGACCCTATGAGTTGCTTCACAGTATACCAAAATGAAACTTAAAACCATGTTGGTTTCTTTCCAACCATGACTCTCATTTTCCTCTAGAATCAAGAACAAAAAGAACTCAAGATAGAAATATGTATGGTTCCCCAAGCCTGAGGGGAGGGGTAAACTGAGAATGACTGCTCTCTATTTTTTATTTATTTTTGTATTATGGCTGGGTCAGCCTGCCCTGAGGGTGGGCCTGGCACAGCATGTGGTGCTGGGGATTAAACCAGGGTCCCTGAAGTTGCCTAAGCAAGCGCTTTAGACTGCTGAGCCATCTTGCCAGCCCTAAATTTGTTTTTGTTTGTTGTTTTTGCAGAACTGGGGATTACACTCAGGACCTTGCACTTGCCAGGCAGGCACTTGTGCCCCTAAGCTATCTCCCCGGCCCAAGAATGACTGCTTTCTTGTAAGTTTTTGCTGTTGCTTTGTTCTGTGGTTCTACGGAATGAACCTAGGAACACTAAAACCAAGGTGCCCCAGCCCTTCTTAAAATTTTGACACAGGAAGCATGATACAGTAACCCATACCCATAAGAATTCCAACACTTGGGAGGCTGAGGCAGTAGGATTCCTGAGTTCAAGCCCCTCCCCCCCATTATATAGTAAATTCAAGGCCAGACTGGACTACAAAGTGAAACTTTAGCTTAAAAAATTATCTTTTCTTTTTTTTTCTTTTTTTTTTGTCTTTTTGAGACAAGGTCTCGCTATGTAGTTCAGGCTGGCCTTGAGCTCACTTTTGTAGTGCAGACTGGTTTCAAACTCACACTGATCCTCCTGCCTCAGCCTCCCAAGTACTGGATTATAAGTGTGCGCCACCACGCCCAGCTAAAAAAATTACCTTTTGAGATAGTCATTAGCTCTTCCAGCAAGACTTCAGCACGGTGATCCTCCTGCAGTTTCCTGAGTAGACGGGATTATGGGCGTGGGCTATCATGCCAGGCTTGTACAAGGTGTTTTTTTGGGTTTTGCTGGCTCAGTCTGTGTTAAAGGCAGGTCTGGAGATCAAACCACCATTCCGTGCCTGACTGGATTGCCTGTGTAGGCGTTTAAACCCTGAGTTAACCCACAAGCCCCCTGTACAAGGTTTTTGCCTGCTGTGACAAAGTTCAGAACTATATAGTGGTTATGACTACATCATCATGAATGTATTTATTACCAGTCAAATGTATTCTTTAAGAAAGTTTAAAATGAAGCTGTGTGTACTGGCCCAGACCTGTAAGCCCAGCACTTATAGGAAGCAGAGGCAGGAGGAGCACAGTGAGTTTAAGGCCAGTTTGGGCTGCATAGTGAGTTCAAAGCCAGTTTAGATTACATAGAAACTCTGTCTCAAAACACCTAAAAGAAAGTTTTAAGCGGGTATTTATGCTTACATGTATTTTACCACAATTTCAAAAAGTAAAATAACTCAGGAATCTGTCCCAAGCACCTGGTTACGCTTAGTGTAGGACTCAGAGGAACCACCAGCCCCAAAGGGAGTCTCAGAGACTTCTTGTGCTGTGCCATGCCAGCGTGAGTACTCTGCCACATGACCGCGCAGGTGCTTGGCCTCCCTGCCACGCCATCTCTTCACCTCTGAGAATGAAGAACTCAAGTGCCAAGAGGACATATTTCAAATAGTTTAATTTTAAAAATATTCTATTCAGTGCTAAAATAAGTCTTCACTTGCTGTTGCCCATTTCCATTTTCTTAAACTTCTTTTAAACAAAAAATAAAATCACAAAGTTCAATTAAACATGCAGATTTCAAAAAAAGGAACTTTCTAGAAAGTCTGAGCTGATGAGTACTGTGAAGGGTGGGTACTGTTGTCAGAACCTCGATCCTTGCTGGAGTAGTAGCAGGAGGCAGGGGATACTGGAATGAAACATACAGGTGAAGACAAGAAGCTGCGTGTGCGCATAAGTGAGGGGCCAGGACAGTAACGGGGTCAGGGCTGTGGGCAGCAGGAGCACCCGGAAGAGGCAGCACCTCCAGAGGATCAGGTAGAAGGGCCAGGATGGCAAGAAAACTACAGGGACTTTGTGGCCCTGTACAAGAAAGGCCCTTCTTTCCTAGAAGAGGAGCCTCTCCCAACCCAACCATGTCTCCACCCAGTCCTCCAAAGGGAATCACAGGGCCAGGCCCAGCAAAAGTCCTACAATCTACAGTCTTCATTCAAGTTCAAGTAACCTAGGCACTCTCTTCCCAGAGGTGCCTTCCATATCTCTTTCTCCTGAAGAAGCGCCAGCAGCTCCGCCCAGAGGTTCTGGAGCAGAGAATGCTACCTGGAGGTGACAGACGAACCCTGGAATGGCAGAGGCTCCTGCCTGCTCAGGTGGAAAAAGACATAAGCACTCCTCTTCCCAGGAGCAAGCTGACACAGATGCCAGGGACAGGATGATGATGCTATAATCCTAGGTCCTATGCCGGCCTTCTAGCCTGGAGGACTCCCATGTGCCGGCTCTGGACCCCAGTGCTACCCTAACCCTAGTGACACCGCACAGCCAGAGCCAGAATGCAATAAATAGAGGCAGGGCCAGGAGAAGTGCACTGGACAGTGCTAGCTCTCGGAGGCCGTCTGCGGCACTGCAGGCTGGTCCACACAGAAACGCTTCAGTGGTGGGGCTCCAGAGTCCTCCTCCTCCTCAGCCATCTAGAAGAAGCAGAGCCAGAAAAGGACCTGTTTTGACACACCCTCATTGTCATACCCAGTGACATCCTGGGTCTGCCTGTGCCTCCCTACAGACACCCTCTTCCCTCCCAAGACCTGGAGATGCAGCCCACCTAGCTCCGTAGCCCACCTGGCTTCATAGCCCACCTGAGACATGCAACACTGTCCCTGCGACCTCAGTGCAAAGTTGTCCTGCCTGCCCTGGAAACAGGCAAGGCAAAAAGGTGTCCTTACCTGGGTCTCCAGCGGAACTGGTTCTTCCTTTGTAAGTGTGGGAGGCTCATCAGCAACTTCTGAGGCAGGCAGGGAGGGCTCTGAAAAAGCAAGGTCAGCCCAGTGTGGGCCTCACAGAGGCAGGAGACCCAGAATCTGAGCTAGGGAGCTGTCCCAAATCACAGAGAGGTGAAATTGTGACGACGGGAACAGTGGCCTAGTGGGGCCAGGACTTTGGTAAGGAACCACAGTCATTAATGGTAAATGGTAGACGGGAGCAGTAAGGCTGGGACAGAGGCCTCCAGCCAGCCAGGCTGGGAGCCAGCCCAAGCATCCCAATCCTGCCCAGTGTGATGGAGAGGGCTGCTATGAGAATTAATACATGAAGCCCTATCTTGAGTGGAAGATAGTAACTATACAGTAAATATAAGCTGCACTAGGGATTATCAACAGACAAACCAGATCTATTTTGCAGCTTGCTATAAACAGGTCATGCACTAAACACTACCAAGGGCCCAAGACATACACATCTATTATACTAACAAATCCTAGAATATAATGCAAAGACCATGAACTCTGACATCAGGAGGACTTAAGGTGACATCTCATCCCATTGGTTTTAGACCGCATCTCACTATCTAGTTCAGCCCAACTCTGAACTCACTGTGTAGCCCAGGATGTTCTCAAACTTGGGATCCTCCTGTTTCAGTCTCCCAAGTGCTGGCATGAAAAGAAAAAACCAGGCCAAAGGCATGGCCCCTCTGTGATGCTGTCCTAAGTCATCCATAACTCACCCTCAAGGATCTCCTGGCCCAGAGTAGGGGGCTGGGAGTCATCAGTGCGGAAGTCAGAGGTGTGTGCAGGGCTCAAGGACTCGCTCTGCTCGGGGCTGGGGCTTGAGTTGGTGCTGCTGTCCACCTTGAGCTGGTAGACATCAGACACGGAACTCTGGTTGCTGTTTTCATCTGAAAACCAAACACAGCAAGGGCACCAGCTGAGGCAGACATGTTCAAGGGAAACTCAGTCCAGAGCCAGAGAGCTAGTGTCTCCACAGGCAGCCTTGTGCATAGAGTCACTGATGCAGACACTCCCTGAAAAGGGGGTGGGGGAAAGGGAGTCTTCTGTGCACTGCCAATTGTCTGTAGAGTCTAAGGGGATTAATTAAGCACTTTCTATTTGACCACACATTCTAAGCACCAACATACTACAATCTTTCAGACTTTGGGAGGTTTGGGTTATGCTAATGACCACAACTCTATCATCTCCCTCCCCTCCAGGGCTGACCACCCAATCCACATTTTCTCCTGCTCTCAGCTCACTTGTACCTGTTCTGTCCTCTCCTGCTTAGTTCAGGCCTCATTGTATGTATGTATGTATGTATGTATGTATGTATGTATGGTGGTACTAGGGATTGAACTCAGGGCCTTGTGCATAGGAGCAAGCACTCTACCACTGAGCTACATCCCCAATTCCAAGGCCTCACTGTGTCATTTATTTGTTTGTTTATTTATTTATTTTGGTGCCAGGGATCAAACTGAGGACCTTATACTTGCCAGGCAGGTGCTAATGCCACCGAGCTACATCCCCGGCCCCTCACTGTCTCTTGTATAGGCTTCTATGATAGCCACTAAGTGCCCTGCCCTCACAGCACGCCAGAGTGACTGATCCAAATCCTCGCATGGTCCCTAGCACCTACATGAAGCCTCTTGGGGTGCACTCGAGATGGTCCCACCACATGTGAAGTCTAGCTGATTTCTGGCCTTATTGTCTGCTGTCCTGCCTGGACCCCAGCAAGCTCCACGCTAACCCAAGGGCTCATCATACACGGTCCTCTGTGCTGCTATGACTTCCTTGCCCAGGCTTCCTGGAAAGCCCTACACCTGCAGTGCAGTGGCCTGCTCCTTGCTCATGTGGGGGAAGAGCTGATGCTGTCTCTTGGACCTGTGTAGCTACATGCACTGCTTCACAAAGCTGTGCGTGTGTAACACACAATAAGTACCTGGCACATAGCAGGCGCTCATTAGCCATTTCCTGAATGAAGAGGAGACAGAGACCAGACTGAGGAAATACCGCCTTGTAAGCCATCCAGATATTCGAAATTATTAAACACATGTACACAGCCTGAGGAGTACCTCCTGGATTCTCCTTCCCATGAGCTACTGATCTGGGCAGGGTGAGATAGGGCAGGGCAGGGAACTGATGCATGCTAAGCCAACTCTTAAGTCTTGGTCCAAGGAGAAGGCTGTAGGCCTACTGTGGTCTTCACTTCTACAAAGACCTCTATCCTCCAGTAAACTGGGTTTTTTGTTTTTTTTTTTAATTTTATTTATTTATTTGTTTGCTTGTTGTGTTTGTTTGTTTCTTTTATTTATTCATTTTGTGGCTGGCTCAGCCTGCCCTGGTGGTGGCGCTGGCGCAGCATGTGGTGCCGGGGATGGAACTGCAGTCCCCGCAGTTGCCTGAGCCCTCCTAAGCAGGCGCTTTAGACCACTGAACCATCTCGCCGGCCCCAGTAAACTGGGTTTTATTATAAAAAGATTAATGACCTGTCACTGTGAGCTATGGCACTCTTGTGTGAGTATCAGTTTCCTAATTGGGGATGATATTAACTACCTGACTATATCATAGGCTGATGGATAAAAATAAGAAACAGAAATAAAGTGTTTCATTAACAATGACTGCCATGTAGCTTGAAAGAGCACTAAAACGTGGCACTGTGGTTCCAGCGCTGATATAGGCAGGGTTGGTTAGGAGGCACAGTCTTCCTTGGGTGGCTGACCATAAGACATAACAATAGCTTTTTTTGTGTGTGTGTGGGACCGGGGTTTGAACTCACGACCTTGCACTTGCCAGGCAGGCACTTGTGCCACGGAACTATCTCCCCAGCCCCCATAAGACATAACTATACCAACTAAAGAAAAGCAAGCTTCCAGTCCAGAACATCAGGCCACAACACAGGGTCTGCAGTATATAAGTTGTGTAACTTTACCCATCACTTCAGTTTCCTACAATGGAAAATGAGGCTACTGCCACCTACCCTGCAGAGTTACTGTGAGATGTAAATGAAGAGACTTGTGTGAAGTACCTAGAAAAATGCCAGCAGAACCATAGGCAAGGAGATGGTATGCAAACTATCCTTACTCTTGGGAGACAGAGTTTCCTTTTTCCTGCAAGGAAGACATACAGATGCAACTCACCCTGAAATTCAAGAAGGAGAGAGGAATTGGCTGAGGCATCAGAGGGAAAGCCATTAGGTTCCCGGGCTGCTGAACTGTTCGATTTTGACTTTTCTTTCTAGAAAAGGAAAACAAGAGGAATATGACAGAGCCAAGCAGGAGACCCACAAAGAGGGAGAAAGCTTCTCTCCTATGTTAGAACCCACAAAAGTTGGGGGAGTAGGATTAACAGGAAGGAGGAGAGGGCTGAGATTTTGGGGGGCCAAGGATAACAGACTCCTGGCCAAGGTGCTTCTCAAGCCTTGGCATCTGTGTAAAACAAACACTTCTAGGGTGAAGAAGCTGAATCAAAAGTGAGCAGCAAGTGCTTTCACCTCTCCTGAAGCTCCCTGTGGCTCTCCTCCGCTCTGACCATATGCTCCGCACAGCCCTTCCCTGTGTGTAAGGGCAAGAAACACAACACTCGTCTGAGAAGATCCTGTCTCAACAGCTGGCAGAAGAGAAGGATGGACCACTAATGGGAAAAAAGGGGTTCCTGTATCTATCACGCATGCCGCACAAGACAGGGCGTCTCAGTAGTTCTACTGCTGAAAGGTCACCCCGATGCATTCGAAATGATCACTGTTATGTATGCCTGTGCCTCTAACATTACTTCCATCAAGCAGGATGTAACTCATGTGGGTAGGTAACTGATAGCTTGCAATCAGCAAGTCACAGTGAAGAAAATAATCCAAGCTTTTCAAGTGACAGCGTTTCAAAAGCCAAATAAATCCAGGTCACCTCCAATTTACCAGTTCCTACCCTTCATACATGTTAATTATTAGAGCTGTACTAGTAGCATAATTGAGCTACTGAATAAATAAGCTTTTTTTCTTTTTTGGGGTCTTTTTGAGACAGGGGCTTGTTATACAATGCAGGCTGGCCTCAAACTCTCATAAACTCTCATAAAGATTCTCCTGCCTCAGCTTCCCAAGTGCTGGGATTACAGGTGTGCGCCACCACACCCAGCAATCAGCTATATATTTATGTGTATCCTTACTGTCCTTTTTCAGCCCTGGGATGGAACAAGCCTTATGCAAATTAGACAAGTGCTCTACTGCTAACTACATCACTAGGCTTTGTCCTTATTGTTATATTTCACATGCAGATGTAATTTCAATGTAATTGCAAATACTCTGCCATTTTCTTATATATGTCACGTAAACTTTTTTTTTTTTTTGGTCTTTTTGAGACAAGGTCTCTACGTGTTCAGGTTGGCCTTGAGCTCACTTTGTAGCCCAGAACTTGAAAGGATCCTCCTGCCTCAGCCACCTAAGTGCTGGGATTCTAGGCGTGTACCACCACACTCAGCGCAAAAAAAGCTCAACATTCCCTTTTATTCTGAATTATTTCCTTCAGACACATATTTTCTTTTTTTTTAGCGGAACTGGGGATTGAACTCAGGCTTTTATTCTACTGAGCTATCTCCCCAGCCCCCCTTTATGGTATATGCCTATAATCTCAGTATAGTGGTCCCTCGCTTATGGCAGAGGTAACGTTTCAGACACCCCTGCGAAGTGAAAATCAATGAAACAGTGACCTTACACTTATTTTTATATTTATATATATTTTAAGGCTTTATAAATCTTCCCACACTTTTAAGAACACTTCTAATGTTCTTAACCATTTCTTAAGCCTGTAAACCAATGTAACTTGTATACTATATGGTACAGTATGTATTCATCTGCTGAAGAAATACATACTGTAAATTGTTTTTTATTTAATGTACTTTTAATATGCTAGA
>PVKN010009231.1:10588-24142 GCA_004027915.1 Capromys pilorides
AAAAAAAAAAAAAAAAAAAAAAAAAAAAAAAAATACACACACACACACACGTACACACACACACACACACACACGTATGGCGAAAAATCTGCAATAAATAATTAAAATTAATATTTTTTGAAAACCCAAGAAACAGTCCCCAGAAGTCAAACCATGTAAATAGCCAGGAACTGCTGTACTCAGGAGAGTAAGGTAGGAGGATCACCATGAATTCAACTGGATTACACAGTGAATTGGGGCCAGCTTAGACAATATAGCAAGACAACGTCTCTTTCTTTTTTTTTTTTTTTTTTTTTCCCCGCGGGACTAGGGTTTGAACTCACGACCTTGCACTTGCCAGGCAGGCACTTGTGCCACGGAATTATCTTCCCAGCCCCTAAGACAATGTCTCAATAAAACGAAAACCCCAAAAGAGACCCCATAACATTGTTCTTGAAATATACTGTATCTCACTGCTTTGTATAAGGACATGGCAAGATGGGTGCATACTGTGGTGGTAAAGCCTCTTGTCTCACATGGACAAGGCAGTGCATTCCAACCCCAGCGCCATAAAAAATAAGAAGGATGTAGCAACATATTTAATGTACTCGTTTCACAGCACCACACCAACATTTGGCTTTACCATTACCTTTTTATGATCTCTTACTTTAGTGATTATGTTTTGTTTCTTACGACAGGGTTTCACTATATTGTAAGGACTGGCCTTGAACTCATTATGTAGCTTAGGCTGGTCTCCAATGTGCAGTGGTCCTCTTGCCTCAGTCTCCCAAGTGGCTGGACTGCAGACATGTGCCACCATACTTGGCCTACTTTAGTGATAATGTGTCCACATAAAACAATATGCATTATGCAAAATCGTGAAAATACAGGATAAAAGAAAATCACCTGCAGAGACAACCTACACATATTTCACACAAAAAAGGGTTATTGTGTATATAATTTGCTTTTCTTCCTTCACTGATTATAAACATTTCTCTATTTCACTGAATAACCTTATATAAGTGGGGTGGAGGCCATACTAGGGATTGAACCCAGGGACTTTTCATGAAGCTAACTCTCAGCCCTTTTTTTTTATCTTTTTGAGGAAGGGTCTCTCTATGCAGTTCAGGCTGGCCTTGAGCTCACTTTTGCAGCCCAGGCTGGTCTTGAACTCACACCAATCCTCCTGCCTCAGCCTCCCAAGTGCTGCGATTACAGGTATGCGCCACCATGCCTGGCCTCTCAGCCCTTTTTATGTTTTTTTTTTTTTTTTTTACTTTGAGCAGGGTCTTACTAAGTCACTAGATTGCCTGGGCTTCACCTGAACTTGTACTCTTCTACCTTGGCCTCCTAGAGTGCTGGGATTCCACATGTGCACTAAAGTGCCTGCATCTATGGCATCTTTTTTAAGTATTACAAAGCTTTACACAATTGGGTATGCACTAACTTTGTGGGTTCCTCCAATGTAATTTTTTTTTTCCTGGTACTAAGAATCAAACTCAGGATACCTTGCCCTTGCCAAGCAGGCACTATGCCATTGAGCTATCTCCCCAGCCCTGAAATTTTTAATTGCAAACAATACTGCAATACCCAGCATTTGTAAGTTACCATTAACACATTGCAATTATCTCCCAAGGATGAAGTCCTTAAAGTCTGTGAATCCAAAGGAAAATACTTTGAAAGTCTGAAAGCTCATGAACGGAAATGGAAATAAAAGAAACGTATCTGACTAACCCTACCTGTATCAAACTTGTGCCGATGGACTGTCCCATCAGCAGCTGTCCTGTGTCCTGATCTCCTTCCTACTTCTTGCCTTCCCATCCTACTGCCCAGCCCCCAGCCTGGTCACACAAACACTGGCAGAAGGTGGCTGCGTGGAAAGTGTCTCCAGGGCTCATCAGTTATGCTTACAGGAAAAGCTGCTGCCCCTTTAAAAGGACCAGAAGGGAGAAACTTACAAAGAAACAGCCAAAACCACAGTGCTATCCTGTCTTACCCTTTGAGTGGCCCAGAACAAACTTCATTTACTGTAATGCTACAATTCTCCTCCCACAGGCAGGCTTGTCCACCACTGTGTGAATGTGCAGCCTGCAAAGCGGCAGCACATAAGATGGGGCATGCTCAAGAATCTGCCCCACCCGCCCCAAAGTGGACTGCTACATGCTCCCCCTCAAAGGCCCAGGCCTTGTCTGCAGGGGGTAGGGACTTGGCATTATTCCCAGTGCTCTCCTGAATGGCTGCAAGCTGACTGTGTTCACAGGCTCCACACATCCCTGGAGGGAAGCCTGGGGTGTGTGGGTCTTGGGGAGGAAGGAAGCCCTGCCCCACATACATGACTGCCCTCAAGATCCTGCTGCCTGACTTTGTTCCTCAGGGACAAAATGAGAGCACCACCGCAGCGAGAGCTGTGGCGCACAAAGCCCCCAGATATCCACTAGGATATCGTTGGATGCCAGCATGCCTGGGAATGTTTGCCACTAGAAAAAGCCCCAGAGGAAGGATGCTGGGGTCCTAGGACAGGAGAAGATGGGAGAGGGCAAACAAGAAAGGCTGAGCCAGGGCACAAACCCCATGCCTTAAATTCACCTAGCAGGAAGCCAGGACACGGTGTCACAGATTAGCAGCCAGAGAAGCCACAGAGGATGGGCACACAGAAGGCACCCCCAACACTGGGCAGCTCTAGCATCATGATGTACACAGAAGACAATACTGATGCATGAAAGGATGGAAGCCAAACACAGTGAGTCTCTCGAAAAGGCAGGCTGATGCTGCAAACTGAGGCAGTATGGCATGACAAATATAATCCTTCAGAATTAAAATTAGGTGATGAGTCGAGTACAAATAGATATAACTGAAGAAGAGATTTCTGAGTGAAAATTGCATCGATATGCTCAGAATGGTGGTACTCAAGAGGATAAGGCAGGGAGATCACCGTAAGTTCGAGGCCAGCATGGGCTACAGAGCAAGTTTAAAGCCAGCCTGAACTACACAGCGAGACCTTCTTTCTTTCTTTCTTTTTTCTTTGTGTGTCTGTGTGTGTTTGATACAGTGTCTCCTTATGCAGTTCAGGCTGGCCTTGAGCTCACTTTTGTAGCCCAGGCTGGTCTCGAACTCACACCGATCCTCCTGCCTCAGCCTCCCAATGCTGGGATTACAAGTGTGCGCCACCAGCCTGGCAAGACCTTATTTCTTTTTACTTTTTTTTTGGCAGGACTGGGGTGGGAAATTGTGCCATAGAGCTATCTCCCCAGCCCCACAAGACTTTATTTCTAAGGAAAGGAAGGGAAGTGGAAAAGGAAGAAAATGAACAAAAAGCTTAAAAGATAACGTGTAAATTTTTATGAACATAATGCTGGGCAGGAATATAGCTCATTGGCACAAATGCCTGCCTGGTAAGTGCCTGAGTTCAATTCCTGGTACCAAACAGACAAAGAAAAACAAACAAACAGACATAATATGCTAGGTCAAAAAAAAAAAAAAATGCTGCTTACATCAAGTTAAAAACATCTGCTGGAGGATTGTGCTGCTGGAAGGCAACATGGGCTACACCGTGAACTCAAGGCCAACCTGCATTACACAGCAAGACCCCATCTTAAGACAAAACAAGTTAAAAACGCCTATTAAGTGATCAGAAAAGAGGCAAGGAAAGCAGAGAGATATTGATTACCTCTAGAAGGAAGGAAAAACCCTGTGTGGAAGAGTGACTCAGAGGTACATGGACAGCTGGCAATTTGTTGTTGTTGTTGTTTTTGGAAACAAAGTTTCACTATGTAGCCCATACCAGCCCCACACTTGCTTATGTAATCCAGGCTGTCCTTGAACTTGTGATTCTCCTGCCTTAGCCTTCTGAGAACTAAGATCACAGATGTGACACTCTGCCTCAAAAATGATCTGTATTAGCTGGAGGTGCAGCTCAGAGGTAAAGCACTGGCCTAGCACATGTGAGGCTGTGGGCTCAGGGAACACTGCTGTGTTCCAAGATGCTACACTGACAAATACCAGGAAGGAAACAGGGCTTGGCTGTCACTTGTCCAGCCCTGGGAAAACAGAATGGGCTAAGGAAAGCAACTAAGGGACGACATAAAGAGGCCTCAAATGGAACAATGACAGAGGACACCCTTAAGTATTTTCAAAACAAATCTGGACAGATAAATCTTTCTTAAGAGGTCATCAAAAAGAAATAGACAAAGATAGAGAGAGAGGAACAATACCTTTTTGTTGTCTGGATTTTCTTCCACACTTACCTCCTTGCTGTCTGTCACAGGCACCCATTTAAATATCCTAAGGGATGTGTCACCCACAGTCACCCATTTTTTTTCCCTAAAAGAAAGGCAATTCTTAGAATATACTCAAGATAAATTTCATGTTCATCAATTTGTGCTCTTCTATTTCTCAGCAGATCATTCCTTCAATCCCAGTGTTGTAAGATTATACCTGATGTGTTTCTGGGAACAGGAAATAATCAAATTGTGAACTGGGCATGGTGGTGCATGCCTGTAATCCCAGAACTCAGGAGGTTGAGAAAGGAGAATGACTTGAGTCTGAGACCAGCCTGGGGGTTACAAAAGTGAGCACAGGGCCAGCGAGATGGCTCATGGTCTAAAGCGCCTGCCTGGAAAGTTTAAGCAACCACAAGGACTCTGGCTCGATCCCCGGCACCACACGCTGTGCCAGCCCCCCTCTCCCCCCGCAGGGCAGGCTGAGCTGGCCATAACTCAAATAAATAAATGAGGCTTGGGGCCAGCGAGATGGTTCAGTGGTCTAAAGCGCCTGCTTAGGAAAGCTCAGGCAACTGTAGGGGCTGCAGTTTGATCCTCTGCACCACATGCTGCGCCAGCCCCACCACCAGGGTAGGCTGAGCCAGCTATAGAATAAACAAACAAAATTAAAAAAAAAAATTTAATAAATAAATAGAGGCTTAAAAAAATTAAATTAAAAAAAAAAAAAGTGAGCACAAGGCCAGCTTGAACTATGTAGTGAGATCCTGTCTCCAAAAAAAAAAAGAGTTCAGGTCCCTACTGGATGGGTTATTATTTACTGTCTTTTTGAGACAGGGTCTTGCTATGCAGTTCAGGCTGGCCTTAAGCTCACCTTGTACCCCAGGCTGGTCTTGAACTGTCTTAGCTTCTTAACTGCTGGGATTATATGCATACACCACTATGCCTAGCCACCTGGGTAATTTAGAGACCTTGTTTTAGAATAAAAATAAAAGTGATAGAATACTTCTAGTTTGAGCCCCAGTACCACACACACAGAAGAACTCACAATTTGATAAATAAAAGCACACAAAGTAGCTCAAGTGAAAAAGATGTATGAACTGGGCTTGGTGGCACATGACTGTAATTCCAGTTTCTTGGGAGGCTGAGGATCATTTAGGCCCCTGCCTGGGCATTTAGCACAACTGTCTCAAAATGGAATAACAAGGGCTAGCTAGCTCAGGGCTCAGAGCACCTGCCTAGCCTAGATAGAGTTCACTTCCCAGCACTGCAGGAAAAAAAATAAAGAAATGTGTTGTTTAATCCCATCTCCAAAATAACCTCAAACTGCCTTCTAGCTTTAACAGCCACAATTTTATTTATTGTTGTTGTTGTTGTTATTATTATTATTATTATTATTATTATTATTCAGACAGGGTCTTGCTATGCAGTTTGGACTGGCCCTGTGCTCACTTTCAAAAAGTGCTGGGATGGGTGCCACTGTGCCCAGTGTGAGTTCCATACTTCTGAAGTATATTGCACAGTCCATAAAGCCTACCTACAATCCCAGCACTCAGACTGCCACAAATTTGAGGCCAGCATGGGCTACATAGGAAGACCTTGTCTCAAAATAACTGAAACTAAATAAAACAAACCAAAGTAAATAAGAGTACACAGCATGAATGAGTTCTGACTCTTATTCAGGGTATCCTCTTTAGGGAAGCTGCGGGAGGAACTCTATGAGTTCTAGGCCAGCCTGAACTATGAAGTGAGATCCTGTCTCAAAAAGACAAAAACAAATTACAAAATAAAAGTTCATTTTCAGGCAGGTTTTTGCTAAATTGCCCCAGTTGGCCTAAAACTTGCGATTCTCCTATTTCAGCCTCCAAGTAGCTATGATTAACGTATTAACAACTGGGCTATAATTTGTATGTCTTGCTGCCAGGTAGCTTGTATGTGTATAACTTATTTCATTAGACCACTTTTTATTAATTTCATTAGTAAAAAGACTGACACAAGTGATTAGATCTGTTTGTACCACAATAATGGTACAAGCAGCCAATGAGACCCTCATGCATATACCACTGATGGTTCAAACCAGCAGGAATGTGTTAAAGGTGTGCCCCCACTATACCAGCTAAGTTTTTCAATTAAAATACAAATTTACTTAAGCACCTGCCTAGCAAGTACAAGGTCTAAGTTCGATCCTTGTTACAAAATAAAATAAAAGAAGTCCACGGTTGGGTGTGGTGATGCATGCCTATAATTCTGTGATTTGGGAAGCCAAAGAGGAGGATTGCTATGAGTTTGAAGTCACCCTGGAGTATACAGTAAATTCAAGTTCGGCCTGAATTACACAACAAGACTGTCACCGAAAAAAAAAAAAAAAAAAAAAGAAAAACAAATAAATTGATACAGGGCTGGGCACAGGGGCACACATCTGTACTCCAGGTGCTTAGAAGATTTAGACAGGAAGATTACAAGTTCTAGGCTACACTGAGTAGTTTAGTAGCACTCTATCTCAAAATAAAAAATAAAGCTGGGCATCTTAATACATGTCTGTAACCCTAGCAGTCAGGAAGTTGAGGCAGGAGGATTGCCCCAAATTTAAGCTGGGCAGCTCGAACCACATAGCTAAATCCTGCCTTAAAAACAAAACAAAACGTCAAAATAATACGATGGGCCGGCCAGATAGCTCATCGGACAAAGAGCCTGTTTAGGCAGAGTGCAGCAGCAGGGGTTTGATCCATTGCCATGCTGGCCCCGCCCCCAGGGCATGATGAGATTGCAACTGAAACTGGGCAAGGTGGCATGTGCCTGTAATTCCAGCACTTGGGAGGCTGAAAAATAGGAGAATCACTACAAGTCTGATCTACATAGTGAGACCCTGTAGATTCTGTAACATAATATATTATGGCTGACTCAGCCTGCCCTGGGGGTGGGGCTGGCACAGCATGTGGTACCAGGGATCGAACCGCAGTCGATGAGGTTGCCTAAGCTTTCCTAAGCAGGCGCTTTAGACCACTGAGCCATCTGGCCGACCCCTGTACCAAACATATTTTTTTAAAAATAAAAATAAAAGGGATGGGAACATATAGCTCTGAGGTACAGTATGCCTGGGTTCTATCCCCAATGCTGGAATAAAAAAAAAGGCAATGATAATGACCATTATAAGAAATAATATTTTAACTTCTCTAAGCTAATCTTGGGAACTGACTGTGCCTCTTCATCTTCCATCTGAAGGTCCCTCTAAAGGGTTAAACTATCACAAGAAAGACGTGCTGCAGGAGGGAAAGTAACAGGCCTGGAAATGCATGGATCCTTTGCCACTCTGGATGATCAAGACTACATATCGACAAGGAGACTATTTCTGAAGAAATTTTCAAATTTTTAACTTTGAAGTTCAAAGCATTACAGAAATTTTTGTTTCTCACTGTAACAGTAAGGTAGAAAACCACAGTAATTAGCAAGCATATGTACAAAGGCACAGGGAGGGAGGGATATCTTGCCTAAAATCACTCTAAATCTCTAATTTTTGAGACAGAATATCACGCTATACTTCAGGCTGGCATTAAACTCAGTGTTCTTTCTGCCTTAGACTCCCACGTTCTGGGGTTATAGGCACGCACACACACACACACACCCCAGCTATTTTCTAAATCACTTTAAGTCCTGATAACTCTAGAACTGATTAACTTCACTGTTTGGAACTGGCATACTGTGTGTTTGTTTGTTTATGGACAGACTGTTACTACACCATCAGGACTGACCTTAAATTCACCAACTTCCAGCCTTTGCCTCCCAAGTGCTGGAATCACAGCTGTGCAGCATCATGCTTGGTCACTTTTTTATTTCATAAAAAATTTCCTTTATCAGCATGACCAGGGATAGACAACAGATTCCTCTCCAGCTAGTTTAAGCAGGAAAGGATTTGCTAAAAATGCACCAACGTATTGAAAGGACTGGAAGTGTAAACTGTAAGATGGGATTCCAGCAACAATTCAAGTCACACTATAGAACTAGAATAACGAAGGAGGCTGGTTGCCCCATTCTTGTGCCAGCTCTGCACGTTTCTCTCTTATCTTCACTAGGCCCAGAGTTACTGCTGTGACAGCTGAAGCTACTGCTGTGACTGCCACCTCTAGTACAAGCCTTGCTATTCCTCTAGTTCCAACCAAGCGAGTGCCCTGAGAAATTGTAATATAGCAGAAAGAATGAGCTCAAGACTCAGGAATCTGGAATTATTCCCTGACCAGAGCTCTTCATTTCCTCATTTAGTCAATAAAAACTTAGCATGTAAGGGTCTCTGCTGGGCTCCAGGAATGCAGGGAATCCCATGCTAGATCCCAGGTATTTCTCCCCACCTAGAGGCTGCATTCCAGCAGAAAACAGAGCAAAACAATCCACCACTAATTAATCATTAGGTTTAACTATTTCTTTCCCCTCCCCCTGCAAGATATGGGGTCTCTCATCCAGACTGATCTGAAACCCCTGGGTTCACGCAATCCGGCTCTGCCTCCCAGGTACCTGTTATTACAAGCATGTGTCACCCAGCTGAATTATCAGTTTTGTATGTTAAAAAGTCAAACATAGATCATATTGCAGCTCAATCTACTACAGCTGTGGACAGTGTTGTGAAAGGGACCTGATGCAGATTGGGAGTCTCAAAAGGTAACCTTGGGGAGGCAAGTCTGGAGCTGAGCTGTAAATTAACTAGGTAAAGAGAGGGGCACAGGATGTGAGGTACCTTCTCAGAAGAACAGCAGCATGCCTGTAGCATCCTGAGAAAGAGCCAGACAGGAAGTAATTTGTTATCTCAAAAACAAAAATGAGCCAGGCGTGGTGGCGCACACCTGTAATCCTAGCACTTGGGAGGCTGAGGCAGGAGGATGGGTGTGAGTTCGAGACCAGCCTGGACTACAAAAGTGAGTTCAAGGCCAGCCTGAACTGCATAGCAAGACCCTGTCTCAAAAAGACAAAAATTAAAAAATATAATAAAAAAACAAAAATGCACCACAGCAGAATCATCTCTTTGGAAGCAGAGATGTGCTATGCTGTGTATTTATATTTTACTATTGTGTGTGTGTGTGTGCTATCACTTTACGCCCTTGGGAGACATTTTTTTTTTTTTTTTTTTTTTTTGGTGCCTTGGGAGCCATCACTTAGGTCGTTAAAAAGTAATGTACCATTCACTGAAGACACCGATTGGTACTTAGAAAAGACAAAAGAAAAAAAATTACGCAGTACAACTTGAGCACAATGAGGAATGAGCAAGAGAAGCAGAGAGTGCTGATCACAGGGAAGGAAGACTGCTGGTGCCAAGTGAGAGAGACCACTCCTGGGCGTAAGCTGCTGGGACACAGATGACAAGAAAAGATGGTATGTTGACGTTTAGGTTTCACCAAAACCCAGGAGGATACCAAGGAATGGGGAAACGTAAACTATTTAACTAATACCTGAATCTCAAGTATACATGAAACTCTGGAATATAGCGAGAAAAAATTTTCCCTCTTGGAGGGAAGTGGACAATAAAGAAAGCGCTCAGTACCGCTGTCCTCTGAGGGCTGAGAGGGTGAAGAATGGGAGAGGTCAGGAGTTCCTGGGGAAAGTTAACGCCTACCTAAACTAATCAGCTAGAGAAAAAGACTCAGGAGATGGGTTGCGAAAGTTTAACCAGATGAGGGCATCAGAGATCCTGACACAAGCACGCCTGTAATCCCAGCATTTGTGAGGCTGAGGCAGGAGGATCGATGTGAGTTCGAGACCAGCCGAGGCTACAAAAGTGAGCTCAAGACCAGACTGAACTGCATAGCGAGACTGTCTCAAAAAGACAAAAAAAAAAAAAAAAGGAGAGATCCTGACACAAAACAGGGAAAGAGGGGGATATGGCTCAAAAAAATGGAGGCCTGGGATGCAGATCAGAGCAGGGCCCTGAGTTCAATCTTCAGCACCGCAAAACAAGCACAGTCTCTCAATCCGCGTCTTCAGTGAACATTAGATACCTTTTAACGACCTAAGTGATGACTCCCAGGACACCACAAGAAAATGTCTCCCAAGGGCGTAGCGTGACAGAACACGGCATCGTAACAGAACGCAGTATTTCAGGAAGGAGCGAGGTTTTCTTTCCGACGACCACATTCGCTCCTCTGACAATTAAGATTGCCCGAGAAACTTCTCTCCAAACTTAAACGACTTAATACATGGAGCGCTCTAAGTGTGGCGGATCGAGACCACTTCACGATGATTCATTACCATCAGCGGTCAGTTTGGAAACTGAGACCAGGATGAGACATGGGTGGTTAAATCCCAGGATCAGGTGCGCCACACCAGGACAAGCCAGCTGAACGAGACAGGAAGCCGGAAGCCCACGGGCACGACAGGTGGGCGGGCCCGCGAGCCGGGCTGTCCCCTGATTGGCTACGGCCGGCGCGCCCTCTAACCTCACGCCGACTCCGGCGCACACTCCTACGCCCCCCTCCCCCAGCGCCAGCCGCTCGGCTCCCACCCAGCCTGCCAGTGCGGCGCTCCTCGGAGCCTGAGCCCTTAGCCGTCCAGGTGGCACCCTCAGTTCCCGCCCCTCACCATTTCCGCACTTTCTCGATGGCCGCCATCACCTTCTTGATGTCGTCTTTGGCCCGACTACGGGTCTCGGCCCGGACGGAACGGCCCGACATGGCGGCGGCGGCCGGGACACTGGTCCCAAGACGCGGGGAATCGCGCGCCTCACGCGCCGCCGCCGGAGCGTCACGGCGGCCGTCGCCCCCTCCGTGCGCGCGTGCGCGAGGGAGCGCGCGCACCCGCCCGCCCCTTGGGGCTCGAGGCCTCAGCGCGCCTGCGCGTCTCGCCCCGGGCGTCCCCTGGGTCTCTTTCCTGGCAGGGGTGGCGGGGAGCCAGCCACACGTGCTGTACACAGAGCAAGGTGCGAAGCGCTGCTGGTGGGCGGTCCTCGGGCTTTCCCAAAGGATGCGGAGATCAGCACCCACTTGCTCTGGCTGCTTCAATGAATATTTTATGCAGTTAACCATGATGGAATTGAAGTTGTGCATCGTCCCAGCCCAGCACCTCAAATGAAAAGGCAGCTCCAACCACAGGAATTTCACGGCTGGCTTCAGCCTACCTTTTCACCTTTACAGCTACCTGTTTCCTACCTGGAATTCTCTAAGCTCTTCACCTGATGAGCGAACTACTTTTCCAACGTCTAGGTCAAACTTTCAGGAATATTCTTCTACTTAGCCCTGTACTTCCCTGTCATATAATTCAGCAATTGTTGATTAAACGACTTGTATTTTGGAGAGTGTTCTGTGCCCAGTAATGAGGATGTTGTTTTGGTGTTTTTATGTTCAAAGAGTTTTTGGTTCACCAGGTGTGGTTGTACAGGCCTGTAAACCCAGTTATTCTGGAGGCTGAGGTAGGATTTCAAATTCAAGCACAGCCTGGGCAACTTTGTAAGACCTTGTCTCAACTTTTGAAAAGGGCTTAGTGGTGAGCATGGTGGCATGTGCCTATTAACTCCCAGTAGCAGGAGCCTGAGGCAGGAAGATCACATTTGAGTGTATTCTGGGCAGTTTAGCAACTTAGGGAGACCCTGTCTCAGATAAGCATTTTTTAAAGTTTATTTTTATTTTATTTTTTTTAAATTTCATTTATTTATATTCTGGCTGGCTCAGCCTGTCCTGGGGGGTGGGGCTGGCGCAGCATGTGGTGCTGGGGATCAAACTGCAGTCCCTGTGGCTGCCTAAGCAGGCGCTTTAGACCACTGAGCCATCTCGCCAGCCCCGTCTCAGATAAGATAGATGGATAAATGGTTGTAAATATAGCTTAGTGCAGAGGCCCTGGGCTTAGTTCCAAAGTGGGGAAGGGGCTCAGGATTTAGCTCATCGGCAAAGCGTCCCGAGGGTCTTGAGTTCCATCCCAGGTACCACAAAACAAAAATAAAAACGGTGCTAGTGGTCAGTACTTCATGTAGATCCAGAAAACATTTAAAATGCTCTGCGTGGCTGGGCGTGGTGGTGCGTGCCTATAATCCCAGCACTTGGGAGACCGAGGCAGGAGGATCTGTGTGAGTTCCAGACTAGTCTGGGCTACAAAAGTGAGCTCAAGGCCAGTCTGAACTGCATAGCGAGACCCTGTCTCAAAAAGACAAAAAATAATAATATATATTTGTGTGTGTGTGTGCACGCGCACGCTGACACGGATGATTTATTTTATTACTGCACAGTGTAGGAGAACTTTCCTACCCCTGGAGGGTGGCTGGAGACTTCATTAATCAGTTCCTGATCAAAATCCAACCCAGCAGAGTTTATCTCTTCAACTGTAGTGTACACTTTTTCCCATCTGGAACATACTGTGGCTTCAATGTCTCCTAATAAACTTAGTCCTAGAAGTCAAGATATCTCCCTAAAACTTGGCCTCTGTTGTGTTTACTTTGTTTCTAAGACTATTGCCTAATCCCATATCCAACCAATTCAGTTAATCCAGTTATCTTTACTCCAGTTGATCTGAACCCTTTCCTGTGGAGGACCACTTGAGTAGCTCCCCTTGAAAGAAGAGCAACTGTCTCCATTTGGATGGAGCCTGACCCAATTTCCTTGTATTGAAATGTATAGAGTTGGCTAGGACTTCACGTTATCCTTTCAATTAGCCTTAAGCAGTGTGTATTGGTCTAGCCGAGGTGCTGGTGGTAATATTTGAAGATGGCCCGTGTTTCCCTGATAACCCACACCTGCTACTCTCCAATATGAGCCTGGTCAAGACAGGATGAAGAGCCAATGCCCCATGCTGTCAGCTGGAATCGAGCCTCGAGATAGAGGCTATGACTTCCTGGGGCTTGAAAGATTACACATCAGAGCTGAAGCACCAGATCCCCAAAATATTAGATACTATTTCAATAGCATAATATAAATTACTTCTGTGTATCCTCTCTGAATATGGTGAAGGTGAATACAGGCCACCTACCTAGCCCAGCTCACAGTGCTCACCTTGTTCCCACAATTCCCTTCAGTGCTCACTTTCTTCCCACCGTTCCCTTTCTTAAGCCACTCCTCTTTCTCCACTGAATAAAACCTGAATGCAGGGCCGGAGAGATGGTTCAGTGGTCTAGGGCGCCTGCTTAGGAGGGCTCAGGCAACTGCGGGGACTGCAGTTCGATCCCCGGCACCACATGCTGCGCCAGCGCCACCACCAGGGCAGGCTGAGCCAGCCACAAAATGAATAAATAAAGAAACAAGCAAACAAATAAATAAATAAATAAAAAATTTTAAAAACCTGAATGCAGCTCTGGGTCGCTCTCTTGGTTCCAGAAAGCCATCTTCATGGCTGGACTTAGGGCCCCTTGGCTCCCCAATAATTTTATATATATATATATATATATATATATATA
>PVKN010009232.1:0-24049 GCA_004027915.1 Capromys pilorides
TGATCCTAAGAATCTCCAATAGGGTTTTGACACTGAGAATAGCAATGTGTAATACTAAAACCATGCTTGTAATGCCTGTCATTCTGGTCTTTTAGATGTGTGCTGCTTCTAATGTCACTTCAATTATTGCTATACTCTCTTTCAAGTAAATGCTTGTTTAAAAAACAAAACAAAAATAAGAGTAATAAAAGAGAATAAGAGATAAGGAAAAGTACCATAGGACTGACCTGCTACAATTTTGTGTATGGTTAGATTTCTAAATTTCTGTGTAAAAATATGTAATTTTTTTTATCACATTCTACAAGGATTTATTAGAATATCAATGGTTGATGGAAAATACCAGTTCCATGTTAAGTCTAAGGCATTTGTTATTCAGAAAGACAGTGATGTTAAGCTCAAGTACCTATGTTATAGAGCAATAGTTTCACTAAGCTTTTCTTCTGGAGGGTTAGCAACTTGAGTTCACAGATGAAAAAATTACAGAAAGAGAAGGGCTACAAGAATAACCAATATTTTGGCCCTAGCCCTTCAAGGTCAGTGAGGACTCAGGATATAAGAGAACTTGTACTGTAACATCCTATAACTCAGTGGTGTCCCAAATTTTCTGTTCAAGGAGATTATGGGGCCACAGAGGAAAGGGATCGAAGATGTACAGAGTGCCTAAGGAGAGTCACCTAAAGAGAAAGCATTCTCTCAGGCTTTCACAGAGAGTAAACTGGTCAAACAATGATCATGACTCATCCAGATGGTTGACACTGACAAAAGTTCTACAAAACACTGTACATGGTTTCAAGGTAAATCCTGAGGAGATTTGGCTGACCTTGTCAGACACAACACTTACATTTTTTGTTTTATAGCTCTTGCTTTGACTTGGTCTTAACCATCCAGCAGAAAACTTTAACCACAAGGCATAAAAAGTAGTAGTATGCTCAGATTAGTATGCTGAGCTATACAAGGCTCAAGTGAACAGCTTCCAACATTGCCAGTTCTGCTGATAATCCACTACTATTATGGGATATTGGACTATACATATAACTACTTTATCTTAGTTCAATAAGAAGAAAGATTTGTACCAATAGTATTTAGAAAGTTATCATGTTTACATCTTCCTCAGAACAACTACTGTGAAGACAATAATAAGCATTGTGGTAACTATTGTGGCTGTCCTACTAACATGTTTTGAAACTGTCTCATTGTTATCTCTTATTAAAAGTAATAAAATTTAAAAAAAGAAATGTCCTGAATATGAATATTCAGAGATAAAAAATAGGTTAGCATTTGCCTGGAGTTTGTAGGAATGGGAGTTTTCAGGTATGATGACTAAAACTAAAGGTTTTTTTTTTTGAGTCTTGAAAAATATTTTAAAATTAATGTGGTAATTCTTGCACAACTCAATACACTAAATAACATTGCATTGTACAACTTAAGTTCATGATTGTATGCTAGTTAACAAAGCTATTGAATAAAATATATATCCATTTGTCCGTTTAATGTTTTGGAAAAATAAGTCTATCCAAGAACTCATGAATGACTACATGGTAGATTAAAAAAAGGAAACATTGCACAAAGTGTTAGCACATATGCTGTGTTTTTATGAGCCTTGCCGTGCAGTAGGTAGCCTCCTTGCTGTCCATAATACAGCAAAGAGTTAAGCCTCAAAGAATGAATAGAAGATGGAAGCTCTGAGTGACTACTTAATATTAATTAATTCCATACCTATAATTGTATTTTATCCATACTCATTTTAATAGTAGTTGTTAATTCTAATATGGGAAGTGAGCAGGTGTTTTCCCTCTCCCTCTCTTTTTTTCCCTTTGATTTCTGCTTCTATTTTCTTAAAATGTTCTGATATCAGGTCAAAATTAAGCCTTAATTGACCTAAACAGAACCAAATAAATGATTCTGACTATGTCAGATATGCACCTTTCTTTCTTTTAGTTTTTGGTGTCCCTTGGTTTAGGGTAAAGGAAAGCCACTGGCAGCAAAAGGAATAAAAGAAACAAATTTCTGCTTTAGAAAATGTTGCTTTTGATGCAGCAGCTTTTACTTAACTGATCACTCCCTTGGTGCACACTAGGCTAATGTATTACTTATTAATTATGCTAGTAGTTTTCTATGAAATCATTAATCAGGAGAAATTACTTAGAAGTCTATCTTTTGCTCTATTATGTCTTTATGTGGCTTCAATTTTAATGTCTTTTTTTCATACTTCTTAGTAAGACTTCTGAGGCTAAATACAGCTTTATGACTCATATACTGTCATGTTTTTATGTGTTATTTTAGATAATAGGAAAATGCAACTAGCAGTCCTTATTCTTTTTTTTGAAGACATTTGAAATATTTGGGAGGGCCTACTGTGGAGCCACAGAGTACTATAACTCAAGGGCAAATGGCTGGAGAAAGGAGTCCACACTTCTAAGATCTGGGCTCCAAGGTGGTGAGCAGGATGTTGTAAAGATTAAAAGGACAGTTTTAGAAATGTCAAACATAAGTTTGTTCCATCTCTCATATCTCTTCATACTAAATGACGAGGTCCTATTTTCTCAAAAGTGGATAACACATCTATAATAAGGAAAAAGAGTCCTTCTCTCACACCTGATTAGTGAGAACTCACACTTCAGTTCTCAAGGTAAGCAGCCCTTCCCCCAAGATATTTTCTGAACTCCAGCCCAAGTAAAATGCCCTAACTAAAGCACCCTCCCCCATGTGCTCAAAGATCTGTGCTCCTTTTCTTCAGATGACTCATGTGGACCATAATTTCAGTGATTTTTTTTCCTTCTCTAGCTTGAAAACCTGGAAAATCTAGGTTGAACTGGCCCAAGGTGTCACCTCCTAACCCAGCCCAGTGTCTGGTCCAGAGTACCCATTCCATTAACAATGTATGAGTGAGCAATATATGTGGAATATCACTATTTACTAAGTAAATTTTGCTTTATGCAATCATGTCTAAAGTTATCAAAATAAAATAATGCTGAATCTGAAATAACATTCGCCTCTTCCATTGTTTCTATTTTAAACTCTTGTTTGCCAGTAGGATTCCCAATGAGGAATCAATACCCATGGGATAGCTCATGAAATCACATTGGGTGCTCCTGCTTTAGTTGCCACTGTGCCTTGGACATGGTTGATCCTATCCAAAATGCTTGTCGAAACCTGATTGCCATTGTGGCCATGTAGGGAGATGGGGCTTATCAGGAAGTGTTTGGCAGACGTCTCTGAATGGCTTAGGGCTTTTGTCATGTGAGTGAGCTCCTGCTCTAGTGGCACCAGTTTAGGTACAACAAGGGTAGGTTGTTACAAATTTGGCCTCTTTTTTGTGTTACCCACATACCCTTCTGCTTTCTGCTATGAGTAGCAGCAGCTCAAGGCCCTGGCCAGAAGTTAACTCTTAGACTTCATGTCCTAAAGGACCATGAACCAAAATGAACCACTTTTAAGTCAGCCTCTCATTCAAGTTCTTACAACATCCTATAATGTTATTGGGGCTTTTTTTTGTGGGCCCAAATAATGCTCTATTTCCTAATCTAAGTTTTCAGCTCTAAAGTATTATGATTATTCATTAGGATATTATATTTCCTCTTCCATATCTATAATTGTATTTTATTCATACTTAAAGTGGGGAGTGGATGACTGGGCTAAGTGCATACAGATGCTGTTGATGAGCTCAGTGAGGAAGGTAAGTACAAATTAATCCTTTGTCAACAGCATGATGTCCAGCAAGAAGAGATAATGGAATATGCATCAAAGCATTTAGGTATATAAGTGACTGTGGAAGAAACAAATTTAGCTCCATAACAGTTACAGCAACTTCTATGGTTTTCAAGAAAGTAGAGAGAAGCCATCTTTTGGGGTGATAGGAATAGTGCTAGAACTGAGGAGAAAGGAGAGGGTAGCTCTACTGAGATAGTCTTGAGAGGGAATTCTGGGATTCTCCCATAATTTTTATATTTTATGCTCTGGGGGAGCTGAAATGTAACTCATCTACCATGGAAAAAAAATGGTAGGAGAGGCAAGAAAGCTTTTGTTCAGCTTCCTATGAATATGGTGTCAACAGCTTGTATGTTGATCTAGGAGTTATCTATACTTTCTAGAAATTCTGTGGAACTGCTTGATGTATTTTTCAACATGAGTGCTTGTGTCTTATCTAGCATCTTTACAGGGCTGGGAATGTGGAATCACACCACCTGACAAGATTCTTTCAAACTAATTATCTAAGGGAATTGATGAACAATTGCAGAGACAAGTTAGTGGACAATCAGGGTTAGTAGACTGTGCCATATTTCTTTCTCATTAACAATTATCTAAATTACATTATTTTTCTCCATAAGCAAGCCTTCATTGCTCTGCTCTTCGTGGTCACTGATTCTTCACTGAAAAAAAAAAGTCTCTCTGTATTTAATCTGCTCACATTCAAAGACTTGGTGATGAAACTAAACTGGAGTCAGACTGAGGAGACATTGGTGATCCCAAAATACCTGGTAATCTAATCTGGGGGGGCTGCACACCAGTTAGTCAAGTGGGTTTGCTGAGAAAACTCCTTCATAGGCGCTTTTGGTAGAAAAAGCAACAGGGAGCACAGAACGGTATCATAAAATCTGTGCATCACTCTGGGTGACTCAGAGGGTGGCTCTGACCAAGACTCACTTCTCCAAGCATTTCTCGTCAGTTATTTATTTATTTATTTGTCTAAATTTATGTATTTGGTATAAAGCCTCACTGCACAGCTTGGACTCCTAGTTGATCTTCCTGTTTTCAGCCTCCCCATTGCTGGGATTACAGGTATGCACCACCACACAGGCTGGGGCAGCCTGTGGATCCAAAGATGAAATCCTGGTCTCTGCGCTCACTTAAGCAGGCACTTAGTTCACTCAGCTATCTTGCTGGCCCTTTCTCTTCAGCTATAAAGTGAGTTAGCTAGCTGTAGTAATATTTGTAATCTCAGCACTCTGGGAGGCTGAGGCAGGAGGATAAAAACTTTAAATCCTGATTGGGCAAATTAGTGAGACTCTGTTTAAAAATTATATATATAAAAAATGCTTTGGGGGATGGTATTGTAGATCAGTGTAAAGGCCCTGGGCTCAACTCCCAATACTGAAAGAAAAGAAAGGGTAGGGGGGATTCTATTCATAAGCTGGCTTTTCATATTTCTTAAGATTGAAGGGAATGTGGAAATGGTGAGGGAGATGATATACATTAAAGCACTTGGAAAACACAAAGCACTGAAACATAAGACAGAATTATTAAAAGGGTAGAACACCAGCACAGTGCACAGCTACTGGCAGCTACAATAAAGTAATCTGCTTTATTCTAACAATTGCTGTTTGTGGGCTTCTAAACAGACTTATCTACAAAGCAAAGCTCCTGGTTAAGAAAACAGAAAATGAGACATCTGCTCACCCAGTTGGTGTGTCTCAAGAGCCCACATCATTGTTACTCATCAGCCCCGTCATTGTCATTGTCATCCTCAGTCCTCACTGCTAGTGGCTGCAAGATGACTGTGTGCAGGGGGTGTAGCAGAATCTTTCCCCTCAGGGTACCACTGAATGCAAAACCTCAAGAGTCTTATCTTCTCCCCTGGGGTCCTGTAACTAGAAGCTAAGCTAACTGCAATGGCTGTTGGGCATTGGTGTCAGTCTTAATCACTCTTCTGTCTTGCCTGACTGGTGATTCACAGGCTATTTAACCACTGACTTTTATTGATTTTAATTTTTTTTTCATGTTCTGCATCCATTGTTAACTTCCACTGAGAGATTACTTGTCCCCTAACAACCATTTAGGTGTTCATGATAAATGGCTTTGCTTCTAAGGATATTTCATACTCTCACCAGCTGCTAAAGACATGGTAGCATTTACTCACAGCTGAAGTGTCTAACCAGGAATGATTAAGATTACAAAGGATGTAGGGAAATGTTAAGAGTGTGGGAACCCTGGTGAACACCTGGCTTGGAGGCTGGCATTTTCTCAAAGTGACAAAAATTCCACCAGATGTGTCCCATGGAGCACTGGGTCAGATGACCCTGCCACTGGCAAGTGCTGTGTACATATCACTACCTGTCAGATAATGGCACTCTGAGAAACCACATACAGATAAAGTTAAGACTAATGGGAACAAAATAACATAGCCTTTCATTAATTCCACTTGAGAGAGGAAAAGTATGTCAAGGATTTGGTGGGTGGAATTGATGAAAGTAGAAAAGGTGAAACAGTGTTATCAATAAAGCTTATCAATAAAATGGGTAAGGTAGCCAAGATAAAAGGGAATGGGCTTCAGTTTCAACAGACAGGACTCTAATGGATCCATATTTCCCCAGGAAACTTTGCTCTTTAGATCTGAAACTGTGTTGAGAAAGGATCAGCTAGACTTTATGAATTCACCCTGAGCCATCTGTCCCAGTAGGTGATGGGGAAAAAATACAGGACTGTGAAAAGGCAGGGTGACCAGGTGGATAGGACTGTGACAAATTGGCTCTTTAACTCTTGACCCCCAGGGAGAATCAAACCTCTATGAAATTATTGGGAGAGGCCCATCTAGTAGGAAAGTGAAGCTAACATTGCCATCTTGGGAAAGGAAATGAATAATTGTGGAGCTGGTATCAAAACAGGTTGGGAGGGAGTCACGTTGAGGCCAGCAGGACTCCAAGCCAAGTGAGACAGTCACTTGCAGGTCATTTATTTTCCCCTCTGACCTAGCAGCACCTCTCCACTCAGCTCTGCCAAATGTGAGCAGAAGGGGTCAGGATTGTAGAAGGTTTGTATTTTTCTCTACGAGAAGCTGAGATTTTGAATTTTTGTATAAAACTGTTTTATAATAAAGTCAACAAAATCAAACAGAAAAATTCCACTAGCAATAAAACAAAATAGCTTCTCTTGCGAGCAGAAATTTGGCAGTCTGCAGGCTCTTTCTTTCTTTCTTTCTTTCTTTCTTTCTTTCTTTCTTTCTTTTTTCATCCAAGTTTAGAAACAGCATGGGTTTTAGAACTTGGAGCAGAAGTGGGGGTACAGGGAGAGCATGGAATATAGGGGATCCCCATTTCTTTGGACCCCATTTTTTCCTTCCTAGGACCACCCAGCTCCTACTGTCAGATTCTGCCCTGATAAAATTCGAGTTTTCCCTCTTCTGACCACTCCCTACCCCAAGTTAGAATGAAGCCGCTACAGCCAGAGAGAGCTGCTCACAGTCGTCTCCCTAGCTCCTTGGCTATGTTTAGAACAAAGTAAATATTTAATAAATATTTGCTGTGTGAATAATGAATGACTGTTCCATGCCTCCAGCTAGAAAAACCCCAGGCGGGCTGAGTTGTGTGTCACAGGACCCTGATTCCAAGGATCTAGGACTTATTTCTAGTCATTGTGAAACTGCTGCGGGACAGAGATCTGGGATAATTCTTGCCTGAAATTTTCAAGAAGAATAAATTATTCCAAATATACTGCTATTTTGTGCTTCTGGAGCTTGCACACATGCGCGTCTGTGCAGAACTCTGTAAGAGCAAAAGCAACACAATGCCTGGTACACAGTCAGCTTGGATCATGAAAACACAAGTTCATTTTTTTTGCAACCCTGTGAAGCAAGAACTTGCATGAGAAGAGCAGAGCTGAGCAAACAGACTCCAGCCGCGCCTGCTGACACCAGGGCTATACTGAGGCTGCTGCAGAATGTTAGCAGTGCTGCTGTTCTCTAAGAATTCTGCACAACGCATATGGGCGCAAGAGGGGAGGGGGGCCAACCTTACTAGGGAACTTTCGGTTCTTGCTGAAAAAGAAAAATCTGAGTTCTAAATCTAGCACTACTGGAGGACAGGCATCTGCAGCTGAATATAAAGCCGAAACTCCCTCACTTGAACAAAATCACTCGCTATACAGGGCTTAAAATAAAACCCCAAGGGATGAGCCACACACACGTTTTCTACCACAGGCAGCATGAAGAAAATAGCGCTGCCGCGTGACGTCCTAGTCTGCGCCATGCCTGATTTTCACAGAGAAGTCTTCCTCTCACTTTCCCTGGTTCTAGGCCGAAATACATTTCCCTTGAAGTGAGATACAGATATGTTTAAAAAACAGTCCAGGCCCTCTAGAAAATCACCTACTTTGAAAGAGCAGGACAGTTCATGAATTCAAAACAAGAGCACCTTCTTAAGGAGCAGGCTCAGAAGTTGCCCACTGGCCGTGGCCTCGATTTGTGCTTGAGACTCCGCCCTGCTGCGTGCGCACAGCGTACCGGAAGGCTGCAGCCTGCGTGGAGGAGTCCTCCCGGGTGCTGCGTCAGGATGACGCTCTGGAACAGTTACTGGGACAGGCTGTGAGCCAGTCAGTGGCGCGGTTTTATTTCCGTGCTGAGACTGGTGCTTCCTGATAGGGAAAATATTGATGGCAAAGTTACCTCCAGGAGTCAGGCAGCCACTGAGGGAGATCGATGACCTGAGCTCTGGGCAGCGGACAGGGCCCACCAGTGGCCTCTTGGGCAGGGGGCAGGCAGCCCCAGAGGGAGCTCAGCCAGCGTCATTGTCCTTCTGGCAGTGGTTCCTTGACCCTGCCAAAGGCATGACTCAGCTCACTCATGACACTGCTGGCTCACGCTATTGCTCTCCTGCAGGCCAGGAAGCCTGAGTTCCAGGCAGGAACTGGAGAAGACAGAGAGGAGGTTACACTGGTCACTGCGGTCCCTAACTTGGTGGGGTCTAGGGATGTGGCTTCATATACAGGAACATTTATCACTTGTCCTCCAGCCATTATTACGATACAGTGGTGTAGGTCTCTATGGGCTCCTGATGAATGAAGGTCTGTACTTCTGTCAACTAAGTGACAGTGGTGGCAAACCTCTGGCACTGTGCCACGGTGGGCTGCTGGCATCATCAAAAGCCCTAAAGGGCCCACCATCACTACTCCAGATGAATGCAGCCCTTAGGGTACAGCAGCAGTTTGGTTGACTTTCGAATCTGCCCCCAGGGACTTGCCAGGACACAGGTCACCCTTTTACTTATACTGTGGGTTTCTTATTTTAAAGAAACCATGTGATACTTAAGTGTGTGTATCTCATTTATTTCACTTACTATTATGAACATGAAATGAATACATTTTCCTACAAATGATTCAAAGGTGAGTCACAGAGGTGTGGCGTTGGGACCCATATCTAACCCTCCCCTTCCTCTATGGCACTGCTCCCCTCCTCCATTTCCTAACCTCTTTGAACTAAAAATTTTTGCTCTACCACATCTTCCTGCCACATTTTTCCTGCCTTAGTGCCAGCTGACCATGGACTAACTCCCCCAAACTATAAGCTAAATTGAGCATCTTTAAGTTATATCAGACATTTTGTTCTAGTAAATTGAAACCTGCATAATACAACTAAAGATACGATGGGATGGGGGTAGGTGGTGATCCTTGGGATTATTTTTACTTGGGGAGGCTTAAGCAAGGACACTAAAGTTATGGAGCCCTAGCTTTTTTAAACTGTGTGGTATAGTATTAAGGAAGATGAATAAACAAGGGACAGTCTCTGCTGGGGGCAGGGGACTCCCTCCCTCGAGTAAGCATGAAGTGGAGCAGACCCTGGACTTAGACATCAGATAATCTCTTTGGGCTTCACTTTCCATGTGAGAAGTTTTGTATGGCCCCTCAAACGTTAATGCCCCTTTCTTCCAAGTCTTGCCACACATAGCACATGTGCTACTATAGAGATAAACCAAAGGAGTCAATCTGGTCTCCCTATGGCTTCCATTCCTATGCCTTCACCTTCTCCATAAGGCAGCAAGTTCTAGCAAAAGACTACCCCTTACCATTGCCTCCTGACTCCAGCTGCTTTTAGCTAAATTCTGAAAAGCCAAGAACGACTTTTCTGAAGTTGTTGGAGAGTGTGGCATATACAGACACGTATGACACAGATACCCCTTCAAGGAAGGATGATGCCCAGCTCCAGAAGGCCTCTGGCCTCCAACGGCTATAAGTCCACCTCAGTTCTGAGGACTTCCCATGGTCTTCTTAGGGTGTCCAGCTGATGATGCAGCCAATTTGGTATAGAAAAGGTCAAGCATCTGAATAGCAGCCTTTGCTCCTGGGGTTTCCCTGGGGTACATATCCCTATGCAATTCTTCCTACTCTCTTCATCTTCTACTGGTTTTATTTGTTTTCTTACCAGACCAGTATCTACAGGGTATCCAAGAGAAATACCCATCTCCATCATGCATAGGCCTCTTATTTTTCCAACTATGATTGGCTGCAGAAAATCATCTTGGAGTAATAAGATCTTTATCTTTCCAGAATAAGAATCTACAGTACAAATTCTCACTTCTCATTCTCTTATTTACAGACACACAGAGTATTGGTTCCTATCAGTTTTAGTCAGTGGTTCTCAACTACAGAGACATCTAAGAACTATCCCAAAGACTTAGTTCATTGTACTAACACCCAGGTTCCATGTGCAAAGTATCTTTGGTGCTTTTTGGTGCATTCTGGGTAGAGGACCTGTGACTGTAGTAGGGAATTCCTTGTTGCTTAAGCCTTTTTCTGAGATGAGTATCTATCGCGCTGAAGACCATTCCCAGGGTTCAATTGCATGTATTCCTTAAATCACCAGCTGAATGATCTTTTATTCACTTCCAAATATTTTTTAAGTCCAGTTAGTCATGTTGCAGACCAATTTCAGAGTACAGTTATCTTCTTAGGAAATATTAGGAAGCGATAGGAAACTTTGAGATCATTTTCAATTTTGTTGTTACTTTTGTTTGGTACCAGGGATCTAATTCAGAACCTTATACTTTGCAGGCAGGGGCTTATGCCACTGAGCTACCACTCCAGCTCTCATTTTCAATTTTGAAGATTTAAGTAAAAACACAGCACTTATGTCGCCATAGGTTCCATGATCCTAGAGAGCATGGGGCAAGGAATTTGGCACTGGAAACTGGAAATAAATCCTGTATCAAGTCCTTTGTGCTTCCTGGGGTCATGTGTAGGCTCATATTTTACAAACTAAGTCATCTGAGGACTGAGCTTTGGAGCATCACTTGAGATTGTCTTGTGTCCCTGTTTCTTAGGGAGCAGTCACTCATTTCAATGTCAGAAGAAAAACCTGGACCACCCTGTTTGGTGGGTCACTGAATAAAATCACCTGTGATGATGCATGTGTACATTTAGCTTTGTGGTTCAGTTCCTGAAGTTTTATTTCAAAGCAAAGCTTGCAGCCAAATATGCACATAAGCTGAGATTCTCTAGGACGGAGAAAGAACATTAGTCCAGGAAAGAAAAAAAGAGAAATGCTCTGAAGACATGATTTAGAATTTTGTAAAGAACTTCTCACTGGAACTTTCAGCCAAGAAAAGAGCTCAGCAGGTTGGGGAGAATTAGTCTTCTCATGAGTTTTGCCCTTTCTAAACGGGGAAACCTGGGTGCACAGGAGCTGAGAAAAATGAAGTTCCTGCAGAATTTTAACAGTGCCACAGAGCAGGTGTTTTCCAACCACATGACAAAAAGAAGACCTGATAAGAAAAACAAGGATTTAAAGTTCTTGCATTGGGCCTATCCCTGGACACTTGGCAGCATGGGATAGATACTAATTTAATACTTCCAGAACACAGCACGTCATTCTTTAGTAACACTGAAATGACTAAGGAAGGAAGTTGCTTCCTGTATGAGCTGGGAACAGTGCCCTGAAGCAGAGGAGATGTGGCCAGTGTGTGAGAGGGTGGCCTTACCCGCTCCACCTGCCCTGCACCAGGATACTCACTGATCAGCATGGGGCTTCCTCTCCCTCTTGAAGAATTAATGCGAAGACTTGCTGTGCTTAGTATGCTTGCAAAACACTACGCAAACATGAGTTTGGGCTAATTTTTTTTTTGGAAAGGCCTCTAAGGAATGTTAGTAGAACAGCACAAGGGCCACATAGGTGTGGATTCCAGCTGAGAACCATGGGTCATCATTGAATCTCTGCTCCTCACTTAACAACAGGGAGACTGTGGAGGCTGCAGCCAGGGTGGCCCAGCTCCCTTACTCACATATGGGAGGAGTAATCGCACCTACCTCTCAGGCAAGGGCTTGTGGATAAATCACCCACCTCAGGTAACTGTGATTCTTGTAAACCAGGGCTATCACCATAAGCAAAACTAAGATACAGGAAGGAGAAGACTTGGCAGGGAGACTGGGGGAGCTGGTAGAAAACATTTTCTGGGAAAGTCATCCAGAATTTAAAAAGCAAGAGGTCCATTCTAGCAACCCCACAGCCTCCTGGTGACCTGATTCTGAGTGAGGAGGAGACTTTGATGCTCTTCTCTCAAGGTGAATTTCCATGTGTCCACATTAGCTGTAAGGCACCAGAGCTCTCGGCTGTCATTTTGGAAGGATCATCACAGATTTTGTTTCCAGGTACAAATTCACTTAGGACAACAATATGTTCACATCACACAAGGACTTGACATGCAAAGAACATCATCTCAAAATGCAGCACAGTTGAATTCTGGGGGAGTCAGGGGGAATGCAGGAGGTGGGTGATGGGTCTCAATGTCTGGGTAGCACTGGAGGTAATTCTGGGCAGGGCGGCCACAGCAGGCTGTGGGCTGAGACACATTCCATCATGAGAGGAGAGGGTTTATAATGGAATGGCATGGATGGTTTCTTATAATCAGAAAAGCACACTGACCTTCACACTACACAGGTGCAGCAGCATAATGGCCCACCACGCGCACGCGCATCAGTTCCTGGGAAGAGTCCAAGGAGGTTAACTCAGCATGCATCCGGGCAAAGGAAATCAGTGACATTATCCAAACAGACAGCCTTGTTCCCCCGCCCTCACCAAGACATCTTGGGCAAAAAGTGCATAAGGGTCCTAAACACACACATTCTGATAAAATGTATACAAGGTAGTAGACAATATCATTCGCTGTCACCAATCATTTGATTTCATTTTTTTCCTTTTACCTTAGATTTGCTGTTGGAGACAGGTATCTTTGGAAGAAGGAAGTTGGATCCCCCTAGTTCTCTGAGAAAGCTACAGAAAAGCATTGGTGGCTGTATACCATTTGTAAAACTTCTGACCACAGGAACCAAATCTACTGCAATTGAATGGTACAAATAGGCTGGCTTCAGGTCAAAGCTTTGACTGCCTTTTTCCTGTGTTCAGGTATGAAAGACACAGAGAGAACCTTGCCCCTTTCCATGATTGTACCGTGGAGCCTCTGTCACCCCAAAGTCAGTCAACTTTGCACCACAGGTCACTCGCTGGCACTTACCAGCCATGTAAAAAGTGAGCATAAAGAACTTGTGAACAGAATAGGAAAATTGTTGCCAATATCTATCAGAGCCCCCCTCAGTCTAAGCTCATGTTTGTTCATGAGTATTTTGATTTTATAACCTCATCTTCTTTCAGAGTCAGGGTTGCCATGAAAGTAATCAGTATGGCCTTGTTATAGAAGAAGCGTAGTATGTGATGTCAGCGTTTCCAAATGCCGGGGAATCTGAAGCTTTGCTGACAAATGAGCTCATGCAAGAAATGAACAGCAAGCTTGCATTCTAGGTACCCAGATTATGGTTTCAACCCCTGGTCTAGCAGACTTGAGTAGGAGAGAGAGAATTCAGCAGCCCTGTGCTAAGCTTTGCCCAACACTGTGCTGGGCACTGCTGGACTTCTGGGTGATGATGGGTACCTTGCAACAATACCTCCTCCAGCCTCTGACCTGCCACAGCCACTGACTTCCTGGAAAGCCATTTAGAGTATATTTAAAGTGAGGAGGATATGTGTATTTAAAGTGAAGGGGGAAGATTTAGAGAGGGATTCCTGGCAATGCCTTTTTCTGTAAGACATTTAAGAAGATATAAATATTGCTGTATTTTTCAATCACACCTCTTGTATGTACATGGAACCCTGATGATGGGAATTCCTTGCTTTAGTGGTTTTTATGGCTTCCAAATACTAGCCCGAGATGCATCTCTTACAAACATGGATCTAGCCCAGGCCTCCTTGCTCAGTCCACCTTTACTAGGACTCTTGCAGTGTCAGGGGACTCACTTCATGCTCCACAGGCCACCTGCTCTCCTCAGCCTGTCCTTTGCACCTCTCTTCAGTCCCCAGGCCCCTCTAGTACAGGGGAGAGAACCTGGATTAGTACCCTGTGGGGATTCTGGCCGATTTTTATTCACAGCACTTAGCAAGAGTCTGCTCAAGTAGGCTCGCTCTGACCACAAGAGGAGGGTGAATGAATGGAAGGTCAGGGCTGGTTCTGTCCTTGAGGAAGGGAGTCTAGATGTTAGCAGCCAGAAAATTCCGGTGGCATGTGGCCTGAGCAAAGTGTTGCCCCGCTCAGTCAAACTCAAATACTTGCTAGGCAAGTGAGTACAAAAGAATAAGGAGACCATTTAAATGAAATGTTGTGTATTTAGCATTTTTCACTGGGAATATGGATGCATTTCATTGTGTTGGGGACTGCTGAAACTGGAAACTGGTCATACGTGGAAGAGCCGGACAAGGCCACAGTGTCTAAAGCAGTCAAGCTACCTGAATCCTGAGAAAAAAACATACTGTCTGGTCAATGTCAGCTAATGGTCACTAGGTGACCTTGTATTATGTGATACTAATTTTGCAATGGTATGCCCCCACCCCATTATTGTTCTGGGGATAGTTTGCCAATCAGATGAACAGGTCACCAGCTTGCCCAGCTCCTGTCTTCTTGTCTATCTTTTCCCCACTCCTGCTACTGTTTCTCCCTGGAGTGCCTGAGAGATCAATGGGTCACCACACATTATATGGCTTACTGTGAGGTTTTACTTTGCTTTGTTAAGTACTGGGGACTGAACCTAGGGTCTTTTTGCTGACCTACCTCCCCAGTCATTTTTCATTTTCTTTTCAGACATGGTCTCTCTAGGTGGCTAAGTTGATCAGGCTGGGGTTTGACCTCAGCCTCCCACAGAGTTGTGATTACAGGCATGCACCACTATGACCAGCTTGCAATTTTTTTCATTTGCAATTCACTAAACCATAAATTGTGACTCTGTAATAAAAAAAGAATCAGAGCAGAAGCCGAGACTTTATCAGGAGAGTGAACAAAGATCCAGCTCTAGACCTGACATCGCATGTCACCCAACCAGGAAGAGCTCCAATGGGACCCTCTGGGCCTGAGTACCATAAGGACTCATGCAGGAACCAAGTGATCTGTTAGTGCAAGTGGCCAGGAGGTGCCTGCTTCCACTCCCTGCCTTCACTGGCTTTGGCTTTCCAGTTCTCCACTGCTCTTCCCTTCTGCCCCGGGAGCCAGCCCGATTGCAGTGAAGGAACACAAAGATCTGGGAACCTGAAGAGATGATAAGGGACTGTGTTAGGGACTGCGTTAGGGATCAGCAGAGCTTCACTGCATAAATCACCCAAGATGAGACACTTCATAGTGATATATTTGCAACTGTATCTGGCTCAGCTCCCCTCCAGAGCTCTAGCACTGTGGCCTTTGGGGACACCCTCTTGGAGCCTTGCTCATGCTGAGGAAACGTTGGGCAAGGGTGTGCTGCTGCCCCTGGGCATGGTGGCAGGAGAGCAGGGGCAGCCTCATGAGACTCAGCCTTCACACCAGGCTGCACATCCCTGCCTCAGCCCCCAGCTCGGGCATCCTCTCCAGCTCCTGTGATTTAGTGCAGGCAGGGCCTGTGGTTCCTGCTTGGTGCTGGACGGTGGCAGTGCCACCTCCATGGCAAGATGCTCCATACCCCTGCTAGGTCACCTGGGAAGAGGACCAATTCTTTTTCCCCACAACTGGGAATTGAACCAAGGGCCTTCACCCTGAGCTACATACCCAGTGTTTGCTTTTTTCTTTTGAGGCAGGATTGTCTCCTTAAATCACTCAGTTCCCGGGGGCGGGGCTGACATCCTTCTGTCTCTGCCCAGAGTAGAATCAAAGGCATGCACCACCACACCCAACTGTATTTGATACAGAGTCTCACTGCGCAGCTCAGACTCATAGTGACCCTTCTGTTTCAGTCTCCCCAGTGCTGGGATTACAGGTGTGCGCCACCACCCCTGGTCTTACTGACTGTGATTTTTAAAAGTAAAATAAATCAGATGTTACTTCTGGATCGACAATGACCTGCTCCTACCCAATTGAACAAATGTTAGAAACCAAATAGCAAAAAGCACAATATTTGTCCTTCAGACCAGCCAGTGTTTATTGTGCATTGTCATTGTTTTACTTTTACTATTCAGCTTCCGCTCTTTTCCTTCTGTTCTGCAGTCTGATAGGTGGAGGATTTTTTAACAAGAAGTTAAGATCATGGGAGGAGGGTATATAAATGAAAAACGAAAAATGCACCTTAAAAAAATCTTTTCCATAATTATAGAAAGAACATGCACACATTGGCTGTTCTTAAAAAGCCAAGCTTTACAGACAAGGGATAATAACATGAGAAGTCACTCAGCATCCCAGGCCTGAAGAAAGCCAGAGGTTCCAGATTGGAATAAGATTCCGTTTGCCACAGGGTGGGCCAGGAGAGGCCCAGATGAAGCATGGCCTTCTAGGTGAGACAAGTCCCCCTTAGGTCCCACTGGCCTGGGGTGAGCATCACAGAAAGAACCCCTTTTAGACTTTGAAAACAATGTCCACTTACTTTAAATGCATGTGATTGATATCCCCAGAAAACAGTCAGCCAGCACAAGCACCCCTGGGAAAGACCACAGTTGTGACTAGCAATTATTTTGCTTTGTCCTCAGAGTGGATCATTGCCTGTGAGGACCTGCAGAATTCTAGCAAAAGACACCAAATTACAGAGATATCTAAAGACTGTTTGATGACCCCAACCTCACAAGGAGATTTAGTACTTCACTTTCTAAGACAGAAGGACCCTAGGCCAGTGTCAGTTATCTGATAAAGATGTGCCGATGGCCTGGCCAGCTGCATACACAGAAGGAAGGACCTCTGTGTGCACCTCACACATGGCTAATCCCAGACACACCACTCCAGACCCACTCAGAACAAGCTAAGGCTAGATGCATGTGTTTTGAATGGAATTAAAATTTCTTTTCCATAAGGACAAGATATTTTTAATGAGTAATTTAATAAAGCTCTTCTTGTTCTGCTTTGTGAAGAACTTTCTCAACTTACAAGTTGTTTCACGGAGTCTGCACTCTTTGGTGTCACAGCAGTATCACCAGCTGATGGCTAATGTGGGTGGCAGGATTGGAAAAGCGAAAATCTGGTTCTCACTGTCCTGTCCTCAATTTAGCGATGGTGACTCCACCATCATCATTTGGGGTCTGACTGGTTCAGTTTTGTCCTATTCTATTTTCTTTCAGCCCCTTATCCTGATCCTGTTATATTTTCAGAAGATGTAAAAGTTACTGCCACAGAACCTTATAATGTTATTGTCACTAAATTGATTATGTAGAGTGAATCTTTTCACAATCCAATAAAAGTTGTGTCAATTATGACTTATGGGGCCAGCCAAATATCTCAGCAGATTAAAGCACCTTCAAATAGGCACAGAGCCTGGGGGTTCAATCTCCAGGCTTGCTGTGCTGGCCCTGCCCCCAGGTTGCACTGAGATGGTGATTGAGACAGGTTGTGGTGGTGCATGCCTGTAATCCCAGCTCTTGGAAGGCTGTAAACAGATAGATCACTAAAAGTCCCATCTAGTAGTGAGACCTCGAACACCCTGCAGACCTTTTTCTAAAAATACAAAAAAAAAAAAAAAAAAAAAAGGATAAGACTTATGACACCTCTCAGATTCTCAGTTCCTTTCACTATTATAGATCATCTTGATTAAATTTAATAAAAATATGGCCTTCACAAGAAGGCCAGGCTTTACCTGTGAATCTTGCACTTACAGGAATCACCAGGAGGTTATTCCTTTTAAAAATATATTTATTTTATTCATACATTTAAAATTTTCATTAATTCATATATTTTCCAATTCTCCAGCAGACCCACATCAAGTACTGCTGCCCTGAGGGAAATTAGATTGGTCTGGCTTCACTCTTCCAAGTTCCCTAAGCTTCTCTCCCACCAGATGGACCATCCTGTTCCAAGGGCTGATTCTGAGATGACTGGTGCATTTTTAGCAGGACAGTCGACCAGACAGTACTCCTGAGACCCAGCTCTCAGCACCAGAGTGACCCAAAGAGATGGGGATGAGCACACAGCCAGACCTGGCAGCCCACGTGCTGGGCCAGTGTCACAGCTTCCCTCTCTCCTGAGGCTGTGATTCATCATCAGGCAGCCGAAGACTGTTTACCCCCAAGTACATCTGCATTAGGGAAGCACTCATCCTAGGGCTCCGTGCTCCAATAACTAACTCCCCAACAAAGCTGTCTTCTAAGAATAATGTCGGTTCCCGGATGTTTTCATTAAAAACAGATTTCGGTGACAGACAGTCGATCAAAACATGTCCCTTGCACAATAAGGAATATGATGAGCCAGAAAGATGCAAACAGACAGCCTCACTCTGCCCTCGGCAACTCAGCGCTTGTGTCTACAGGGCTCAGGATCTCATTCAACCTTGCCAGCCTTGCATGGTAATAAGCAGGTCCTGTTCTATGATTTTTCGTGCTCCAAAGGCAAAAAAGGAAAAAATAAAATAAAATAAAATAAAAAAGACGAGTGAACTGCACTGCTGCCGCTACTTTCAAAATACAACATCAATTATAAAGTGTGATCAGAATATAAGATGAATATTTAAGTTTTACAAACATATTACAATACAAGCCACATGGCCATGCATGCCCTGCACAATGGTGCCCCTCACACTGAACACACTAATCCCTTGGCTCATGCCCCTTTCTGAAGTGGTCCTGGAAGTCCTATTTTGTGAGTGGTTTTGCAAGGTATGATCAAAAATAGAGTGAATGCTGCTGTGTGCCATTGGATGAAAGTGGGCTTCTGCGAACACGACAGTGTGTCCTCACCCACCATGTTCCATGGATCTGGCACCCTGTGACTTCTGGTTCTTTTCTAAAGTCAACATGATCACGAAGGGGGGGTGTTTTAAATCCACTCAGGATACCAAGGCAGCCAGGAGAGTGCAACTGAAGACACACATGAACGAAGACTACCAGAACTGCTTCAGAAAGTGGCAAGAATGATGGGATAAGTATGTCTGAATGATGAGAAATACTGTGAGGGGAATGTGCAGCAATGTGTCTTTTATCATAACAAGTTGCTTTAAACAGTTAACACCAGCTATATTTTTAGTCATGGTTCCTATCTGTGAGGGAGGGGTTTTGCTCCTAGTCTTACGTAGTCAAAGATGTGTTACTTAATAAAGCAGGCTGAGTCATGCAGTATTTACTCACAAAGTCCCACACAACTGGCCTGCTTATGGGCCCTGAAATACAGTGGTGAGGCCAATATCTAGCACTTATGTTATCTCCTAGGTGTTGGACATGGTTCTAAGTGCTTCACTTGTATTAGCCCCTTTAATTCCACAGCCCTCCTGGAGGGCAGATGCTGTTACTGCCTACATCTTACAGATGGGGAAGCTGAGGCAGCAGAGGACATTCCAGATCACTAAGTGCCACACAAATAAACCATAAGAAGCAGAAGCAGAGTTCATTGCCAGCCCAGGGCTCCAGCACCTGCCCAGCATCCAAACCCTGCCTTGCCTGGTACCTTCTGGTTGGTGTGGTTGACACCCTAAGAGGCAACATCCCAGCTGGGGACTCACAGGGATCGGATAAACTGAGATCACCACAGGAGGCTGGGATGCTGAATTTAAGAGCTACAGGGGCCTCTGGATGGCTCCTGGTCAGTGATTTAAATTTTTCTATGGCTAGAAATACTTCTAAAACACTGTCAGCAACATCCCAGATCCTCCAGACACCAGGCTTCACACATTACTCTTCCTTATTCCCCCCTCCTTCTGTCCGTTTCTTCCTTTTTTTTTTTTTTTTTTTGGTTTACACTTTACACAGCAGTCTGATCTTTCTGAAATGCTCACTTCTGTATGATTTTCTTATAAATTTTATATTAACTTTCTCCTCCTCCAAGACTTTTCCAAATGCTTATTAATTTAGTATATTTTAGAATGTAGTAAATTTCTTATGATCTCATGTCTAATTCAGGACTCTCACTTCTTTCTGTTGGCATTTAAATCCCTGCACATACACTTTTAATGTTTATAGGTGTGTATGGACACGGCTGGACACAAGCATGGTTGCTCAGTATTTATAAATTATGCCACTTTGGGTGGTGCAGGTTCCTCAATTTTCAAATAACTTCTAGCTGTCCTTGTTTTTTTTTTTTTTTACTCTAGAATCTGCAGATCAGTGGTGGCTCATGTCAGGGAGACTTGTGGAGATATGGAACAGAGCATATGGTTGTCACAGGGCAGGGAGGCTAGAGGACAGGCAACTACCACAGGGACAACAGTGCTCACCCAAAGAGCCTCTGCCCTGAGTTGCAGTAGGCTGTGTTCTGAGGAGGAGCCTCTCTGGGGACTGATTGTGCTGTCAAACGGAGCAAATGAATGGGAAGGGAAGGGCTTGTGTGTGGAGCTCTTTTCAGAGTGCAGGGTTTGTTTCTCTAGTTAAAGGCACTGTGTTGACTTCCTAAATTAATACCCTAGCTTTCTGCAAGTAGGTCCCACAAAGTCCTTACTGTTTCATAGCCCATACTGTTTCTGTCTGTTTCACTATGTAGCCTAGGGCAGCACCTAGCTTGGCATCCTCTTGTGTCTGCCTCCCCAGTGCTTGCACGACAGGTGTGTGCCACCCAGTTCCTCCTCTTTCTTAAGAATTTGCAGTGTTTTCTGACATTATCATGGATTTAGACCAAAGAATTGGGCCCAGGAGTTTTTTTCTCAGTACCAGGACCTTCCCACTGAGCTACAGCCCTAGTTCTTTCTATGTATTATTATGAGACAGGACATTAGCAAGTTACTGAGTTGCCTGGGCTTGGCAGATCATGTGCTCCTCCTTCCTCAGTCTTCTAGAACGCTGGGTTCACCAGGGAGGGCTGCCAGTTTGGTGTTGCCCCAATGGATGTTTTTCTCATTCTGCACTTCTAAAGAATAGCGTGTCCTTCCACATCTATAAACCCAGAACTCAGGGAAGCTGAGGCAGGTGGATTTTAAACTCAAGCCAAATCTGGGCCCCAAAGGTCATAAAGTGACTTTACAATTAGGTGCATGTGTTTTCCTTCAAAGATGGCAGGTGGAGGGGACAATTGCTTCACTCACACATTCCACCTGAGTTTGTCAGAGGCAGACCACAGCCAGACACTGCAGTGAGGGCAGTGCGCCAATGTACAGCCCAGACCACCAGCCCTGGCTGTTAGGGCTCACACTGGAGAGACAGAAACTATAGAATACACAATGAGTAAGCAAAATGCACTCGCTGTGAGAGTGAGCAATGGTAACGAGAAGCAATGGAAAAGAAATGTGAGGGTGTAGGTAGAAAATGCGACTTTCCTGGGGAAGGAAGTATCCAAAATAAAGTCTGAACATGCGCGTCTGAAGAAACAGCATTCTGGGAAATGGGAGAACAAGTGCAAGGACCCAGTCGAGAGCGATCCAGGAGCTGCCTGGACAGAGCAAAGAAACTCTGGAAGCAGAGGAGAGACCAGCAGGAAGTGCAGGGGCAGTTGAAACCAGAAGCCAGGTCCTGTGTTGGCGGCGGAAGGTGGGAGGTGGAGAGCTCCTGGGAGTCCCCGAAAGTCCACGTACCGTGCTGCGACTGGCACTGGATCAAGAACATCCAAGGGAGGGCAGAAGAGGAGCTGGAGGCCCTGCAGGAATCAGGGCTAGGCATGAAGATGGTCACACAGAGGGGAGTGTAATTTTGGCCAGAAATGAGGATGAGAAAGAGCTGCTTCCGGAAGGGTTGTATTACAAGCAGTCTGCGGACCCCATGCCAGTTCTGGCTTGTTTAGGGATCGCTTTGGCCAAAGCAGCTCCTGTGGATGGAGAAAGGCGCTTGCTGCCCTGGGCCTGTTAATCTGACTGCCAGGGAGGTGCTTATTTCTGAACGATAGGGAGCAGCACATTTTCCCATGCCAGGAAGCACGCTCTGTTCCCACGGCCCTCGCTCTACCTGCCTTCCTTTGAGTATGAGCACTGCAGATTGCAAATCTTTACACCCTGTTCCAACTTTGTGTATTTTGGGGGACTCAAAGAGCCTCAACAAAAACAGGAAGAAATGAGCAAACTAAAGGTTGCCTGCTGACTGGTGAGAGCCTGGAGCTGTGAAGGGCGGGTGCAAGTCATAAATAGGCAGAGAGTCTATCTTCAGAATCCCAGGCACAGTTATTCTGAAAATCGGTTCAGGAGTCACATACAAGGTTGATCAAATGACACAAAAACATTTAAAATGAACATAGATTATCACAGTAAAACATTCTGCCATGAACCTCCCTCAAAACACTCCTCCTGATTTTGGACATACTTTATGCCATCACTCTTGCCAATTTCTGAAGCAATTCTGAAAGTCCTTCTTCATGAGTGTCTTTTTGTGGCTGCCTCTACGCATGTGCAGAGTCAATTCAAAATGTTTAGGGCAATTTCTCTTAACACAGACATCACATTGTGTCCTCATCTACCTTATTCACTGTGTCTGGCACTGTGCTACTTCGGGCTCTTCCTCAAAGTCAAAATGATCACTAAAGTCAACGTTTTGAATCGTTTTAGGACATGGAGGCTGCCATGGCAGTGCAATTCAAGGTCTTCATGAAAGCAGACTTCTAGAACTGCTCCAGAAAGAGGCAAGCATAATGGGTCGAGTGTGTTTAAGCCATGGAGAGTATTTTGAGGGGGATGAATGGCAATATGATTTTTACTATACTATATTTGTTTGTTTATTTATTTATTTCATTGGTAGAATCTCACCTCTGCAGTTCACACTCATAGTGTTCTTCCTATCTCAGCCTCCCCAGCTCTAGGATTATGGGCACAAACCATCACACCCCATTACAGTGGCCAGCTCAGTGTGGGACTGGCATGACATGTGGTACTGGGGATCAAACCTGGGTTCTTGCATTTGACAGGCAGGTGCATAGACCGCTGAGCTATCTCCCTAACCCCAATAATTCTTTTAAACTTTATGTATTTTATTTTATTTATATTATGGCCAGCTCAGCCTGCCCTGGGGTTGGGGCTGGCACAGCATGTGGTGCCGGGGATCGAACCACGGTCTCTGTGGTTGCTTAAGCTTGCCTAAGCAGGCGCTTTAGATCATTGAGCTATCTCACTGCCCCCCTCAATAATTCATTTAAATTTAGACATCCACTCTATTTTTGGATCACACCATGTACACTAATCCTTATTCCTATGTTCCAGAGCAGGATAATGTTGCATCATTTGGAAGCTTCCATAAAATTATTATCATGGAAGTTGTTTTGTGAGCATTCAGTAATATTTACCACTCCTAATCTGTCAATCCCATGAGTGGATTATCAATACAATGTTCTTCAGTAAAACATGCCCCACTGGATAATATTTTGACTCTGTGAACACATAAGAGGCTTTCTTGGACATTAAAAAACAAATGACAGTAGTTTCTCTTTGAACTTGTCATTACTAGATATGTGAAAATCTGCAGAACTTCCATGACCCAAGATATATATGATTGTGTGTGGCCCACTCTTGTCTTTTCCACAACAGTGTCCACAGTGTCCTAGGGCTAAAGGAATTATGTTACTCAATAACAAAGCTATTGAGGGCTTAGGAGGCAAAAATAGTTATCATATCAAAACTGTAGTTTTTTTGAGTTATCTCATTGTTTTCACATTGAATGTGTATCAAACCACAGGCTTTCCAGATGCAGAAGCATGGGAGGGGGCCTGTGGAATAATGTCAGCAGCTGAAAGAGTGAGGGAAACGTCTGATTCTGGATCCACAGTAACTGTTCAAGGACTGTGAGCCAGGGGAACACTCTGCAAGCATAGATGTCTAAGAAGACCACACAATAATCAGAATATTTTAAAAGCAAGAGTGTCAGAAAACAACATTACATGAATATTTCATATTTCTGGGATAGAGATTGCTGAGCTGCAGGACTTCAGCTGCAGGGTGATGGATAGCGGACCTATAAACAGACTTCTGGAAGGACATAAATCTTCTCTTTTCTGGAGATGATTGTCAGACCTGAGCATTCCGCCCC